>AWOL01S0059817.1:0-28869 GCA_000715115.1 Nicotiana otophora
GCTAGGAAGGTCTTAAGGCTGGGAAGGACCAGGTTCTTGGTTCTTGATTTGAAGCAGTTTCAGTATATCATGAAGAATGTCGTCATTCTTCTCTTTATCCTTTGCTAGCTCAGCTCTAAGAGCATCTCTCTCAGCTTCTACTTCTGCCAACCTCTTCTTCAGCCTTTCAATNTTTTTGCGTGCATTGATTATAGAAAGACCTGGTTCTTCTAAATGTTACTTATACTACTGTTGCGAAAATAATAAATGCGAAAAGTAAAGAACACAAGTATTTCTTCAAAAGGCGAAAAAACCATGACCTACTACTTAGTAGGAATATTCCAATACTTCACTAAATCACTAAGACAAAACAATATTTAAAAAACTCTTTATAAACCTAAGGATTAACTTTAATCCCGTTGTCGCAACCAGCCTCTAACTGTTGCAACAATTTCAAGTTAACTCTAACTTGAATATTTAGAGTACCTAATACAATTGCTTCTAGATAAAGCTGAAAGGTACAACTTGAAAACACCTACTACAATTGAACTAGAATAAAAGACAGACGCTTGGAACTGGATCTTCTATCTAGTTCATATAGCTTCAGGTTCGCACACTTGAATCACACAGGAATTGTCTGCAAAATGCCTTGCTATTTTGCTCTCAACTCACGTTTAACTTCAGCATTTGTGCGTACCTATAAAATGAGAACATCCAGCAATATATAGAGTTAGTAGAATTGGAATAAGTACAGTTCTAATGTTATACTCTTCCTTGGTGGAGGAGTTCTAGTTATCTTCAACTTCTAACTCCTCCCTCATCTTGGATAAAGTTCTCTTAGAGTAAGGAGTCCTTCTCATTATCATTTATGCAACCTTTTCGATTATGAGATATAAGATGTAACAACTTAAGCTTATCTCCTTCGCGTGCATCCTTTATGCTCGAATCTGCCCGTGTATGTGGACACTATGTATGGACCTGGTTCATGCTGGAGTTCCTTTGTCAATCATCAAAACAAACTTTACTTGGGCCAACAAATTCCCCCTTTTTGATGACAAACTCCGTACTTTTCATAAGCATAATCCATATTTCAACTCAGCTCAACATCAACACAAGGTTAAAATACTTTTTATTTTAAAGTCACTAATCATCAAAGGACCAGGTTCATTAGGTTATAAATATCACAGTCCAAAGTAAAAGCACAACTTATCTTCCCCCTTTTGGCATCATCGAAAGGTTGCATAGAAATTATGTTAGATAACTAGATTTTAATACAAATTACTCATGGTCACTGGGGCTACTTCAAATGCAAGCATGGAGTCAAGCATCATTTATCAATCTAATGATATTAGCCATCTAAGAAGCATCAACAAACAGTTAGAGCACAAAAACAATTAATTATCATTGATACTTAGTCATCTACAAAGCATAAAGAGAAATAAAAACACTGGATCATGAACAAAACAAAATCACATCCGGGTCACTGGTTGGTTTAACTAAGCTAGGAAGGTCTTAAGGCTGGGAAGGACCAGGTTCTTGGTTCTTGATTTGAAGCAGTTTCAGTATATCATGAAGAATGTCGTCATTCTTCTCTTTATCCTTTGCTAGCTCAGCTCTAAGAGCATCTCTCTCAGCTTCTACTTCTGCCAACCTCTTCTTCAGCCTTTCAATTTCAACATCCTTAGCCCCACTCTCTTGCACCAAGGCTCGCACTTTGCTGTTCACATGTACCTTTTTGGATGAACCAGGTTCTTTGGGAGTGGTGTGGACTTCATAGTCACAAGAAATCAAAGTGTTTGCCCCAAAGTGATCCTTGTTTGTACCAACCTCTCATTTCTTGATGGGTACCTTAAAGTGTGCGAGTACAGAGTTGAGAATGAATCCATAGGGTATGGTATGAGTTTTGGTGCCAGTAAAAACCCTATCGAGAAGGTGGATGATGAATCCAGGCCAATTGATTTGCCTCCCACTGCCCAGACATTTCATAAGGACCAGGTCCATGAATGTGGCAATGTGCCTCCTTTCCTGCCTAGGCAGTACACGTTTTGTTAACAAATTTGAACATCACTTTGTGGGGTGGCTTCATCTCATTTTTGTATACAACCTTGGACTCAAGATCTTCATTATTGTCACCAAAATTTCTTGTAATGGCAAGGGGAGTAGGGAGATTCTCTAGGCTTTGCCATTTGAGTTGCTTGTAGTCATTGTACCCTACAGCAGATACACTTAAGATCTATCCCAGTTTTTTGTCATCAAAAGTCAGTGTCACCCTCTTTACCACACTGGTGACCCTACCATCTTTGATCTCGCAATTTGCCATAAACTCCACAATCTCAGTTCTGGCAAGCTTTCTATCCATCTGAAGGACCATGTCCTTCCAACCCTGCATTTGTAACTTCTCCAGCAGCATCAACATACATTCCTCCTCCAAGTCCCTAAGGAGTCTACCTTTCAAGATGGTTCTCTTCCCAAACTTAACTATCTTGTCCTTCTCAATATCATATTCTTCTTCTTATTATTATTATTATTATTATTATTATTATTATTATTATTATTTTTCTTCTTCTTCTCCACTCCATTCTTCTTCTTCCACTATTTTTACTTTTCTGGACTTCAAGGCAGACCTGGTTCTTTTGATCAAGGAAGATGACCCTGCAGACTTTGTCTTTAAAACAGGCTTCTTTGTAGAAGTCTTGATCTTTTTTGCCTTTGGAGTCACAACCTCTATTTCTTATGCCAACTCTTCATCCTGAAGCACCAGGTCCATCTCATCAATTTCAACTGCCTCAACAGGCTCAACCATCTTCTTCTTTCCCTTAGCAGCAATTTTTCTCTTACTTTCTTCTAAAGCCTTTTCCAGTTCAGCCTCACTCTGCCTTCTTCTAATTCCTTGTAGCTCTTCCTCTTGTAGGAGGAGTCTCTATATGGGTAGACGAGGCATCCTTTCTTTTTTTGTTTGCCCTTGCAGTATCAGAGACTCTAACTCCTGAACTCCTTTTCTTTTTAAGATTGTAACTATCAGACATCTTTTTCAGTAAGTCTTCAAGGGGTTCCTGCTCAGATGGAACAAGTTTTTGAACCTTCTTCCCTAATATAATCAACCTCTCAGCAACTTCTCCAGACCAACTTCCCTCTTTTTCTTTCACACTTTCTTTTTTTCCAATCAATTCCTCACTCTCTGCTTCCATAACTCTAATTTCTTCAGTCAAACCAACAGGGGTGGGTGAAGATTCAGGCACTCCTTGTCCTATTCCCCTCACATCACCTTGAATGCCCTTACGCTCCTTTTCTTTTCTCCTTATATTTTTGCCACCCATTTTCTCAAACCCAACAGTCTCTACCCCAACCACTTTTCCTACCAGAACAAATCTAGTTTCCAGATTTACAGTAGCTTCAGAGGTTACTTCAGATGTAACTTTAGGACCAGATTTTACCTGCTATATTTCAGATGAAACAGTTTCTTCCTCCTCAGTTGCAGATTTGAAAGAGTTTTCAGATATTTTGGGTTCAACTCCCTGACTTGCCCTTAACTGCTTATTGATTTTCTTGATTTGTTCTTTTGCAGCAACAACCTTGCGAGCCAACATCTTGAACCTTCCTTTCTTAAAGGTGGGTGTGGTTGATGGTGTGATGGATGGTATGGGTGTTATTTTCTTGGGTGATGATGAAAGATTCTCAGAAGGGTTTTCCATCATTGTGTTTGGGTATGAAAGAAGATGTGTATTTGTGTGTTTGGAAGATAAGAGAAAATAGAGAAAATTTTGACGGCTTGGAAATTTAGAATTGAAGAAACAGTTAAGGCCTAATCAATTTAAAGCGGTGGATTTTAATTGGGTAACAATTACCTTTACAAAAGTTCATAAGTTCAGAGGTCCAATCAACATAGGAGTCAATTTGAGGAGAAGCTAGTGACTTTCCCTAGAATCTAGGAACTTATTGCATTTTGGGACTCTTTTGAATTAAACCGGTTCATTTTGTAATGGATAATCTCAAGGAGGTTAGAATTAAATAGGACTCTCCTCTTGATCATAGTCCAATTATAGTTATTTTAAAATATGCATAGTGGAGAATACCTTCCAAGTAATCTTAATGAACCAGGTTCTTCACTGAGAAATCTCTTATGTAAGTCTAAATTTTCCAAGAAAATAGAGATGATATCATTAGAGATTTATGAGTTATTTTAGCACATGGCACAAGAGTATACTGATGAAAGTATGAGACTGAAAAAAATCTAATCTAATTATGTACAAAAATTCACAATTTCTCTAACCAATTTTTGAGTTAGAACTGGTTCCTTTTAGGTGATCTTAATCATCCATAATTCTAACTTGTTCCTTTCAAAGTGATCTCTACTTAGAGATTTTGTGAAGATGTCAGCTATTTGCTTGTCAGTAGCACAAACTTTCACAGTGATCAAACCCTTCTCATAGTTGTCCCTTAAAAAATGATACCTAACATCTATGTATTTAGTTCTCTTGTGATGAACCGGGTTCTTGGTCATACTAATTGCACTAGTGTTGTCACAAAAGATGGGGATACAACCTACATCAATTCCAAAGTTCATAATTTTTGTTTGATCCACAATAATTGAGCACAACATGAGGCAACAGCAACATACTCAGCTTCAACAGTAGATAAGGCCACAAAATATTACTTTTTGGTGGCCTAAGACACAAGACATGAGCCAAGAAAGTGTGTCATACCTGAGGTGCTCTTTTTATCCACAAGAAAACCTGTATAATCAGCATCAGCATATCCCACTAAGTTGAAATTACTACCTTTTGGATACCATAGACAAAGGTCAGTGGTGCCTTTTAGGTATTTCAAGATCCTCTTGACAGCAATCAAGTGAGAATCCTTTGGACTTGACTGAAATCTAGCTCAAATTCCTATACTGAACACAATGCCAGGTCTGCTAGCAGTGAGATACAACAAAGAGCCAATCATTCCCCTATACAACTTTTGATCAACAGGTTCATCTACATCCAATTTTGTGGTTGTTGCTATAGGAGTATCAATTTCTTTGGAATCTTCCATTTTAAACCTTTTAAGCAACTCTTTCACATACTTCTGCTGATGGATCATAGTTCCATTTGAATTTTATTTAATTTTTAAGCTAAAAATAAATTAAGCTCACCCATCATACTCATTTCAAATTCACTCCCCATTAGTTTAGCAAATTCTTCACTTAACTTATCAGTAGTTGCTCCAAAAGTTATATCATCGACATATATCTGAACTACGAGGAGATCTTTACCTTTTTATTTTAGGAATAAAGTATTGTCAATTTCACCTCTCTTGTAGCCATGCTTAAGAAAACATTTTGATAATCTTCCATACCATGCTCTTGGAGCATGCTTGAGCCCATAAAGTACCTTGTCAAGATTGTACACATGATCAGGACATTCCTTACTTTCAAAGCCCAGAGGTTGCTTGACAAACACTTCTTCCTTTAGATAGCCATTGATGAAGGCACTCTTGACATCCATCTGATGGAGAGTGAACTCCATATAAGCAGCAAAGGCTGTAAGGAGTCTAATTGCCTCCAATCTTGCAACTGGAGCAAAAGTCTTATCATAGTCTATGCCCTACTCTTGACTATATCCTTGAACCACCAATCTTGCCTTGTTCCTTGTAACTGTTTCATCTTCATCAAGTTTATTTCTAAAGACGCATTTTGTGCCAATTACTGATATGTCCTTGCGTCTTGGTACTAGATGCCAAACTTGACTTCTCTCAAATTGGTTGAGTTCATCTTGCATTGCATTCACCCAGTATGCATCTTGCATAGTTTCAACAACAATTTTAGGTTCAATAAGAGATAGAAAAGAATCAAAATCACAAAGATTCTTCAACGAAGATCTGGTTTTGATTCCATAGGTTGGATCAGTAAATATGTCCTCAATGGGATGAGAACTTTGATACTTGTAAGGTTTCACAACCAAATGGTTTCCCCTAGATGTTCCTTCAATGTTTTGTTGCCGAGGAACAGGTTCATGGACAGGTTCCCTTGAGATTTGAGGATCACTTCATCTTTGTTCAGTTCCCCTGTCAAGTTGCCCTAGGAGGAAGGACCTGTTTCATCACCTGTTCTTTCCTCTAGTGCAGTTTCAGTCTGGGCTGTGGTTTCATTTGAGTTTCTTACCAGCCAATTGCTTCATCATCATGTTCCTGCCTCTCATAAAGAATGTTAGTTTCATCAAAAATTATATGTATACTTTATTGTACACACATAGTTCTTTTGTTATAGATCTTATAAAATTTACTATGTGAAGAATATTCCAAGAATACTCTCTCATCACTTCTGGGATCAAACTTACCTAGGGTGTCTTTACCATTATTATGCACAAAAAACTTGCATCCAAATGTCCTAAGATGGGATATGTTTGGCTTTCTCTCTTTAAGTAAATCATAGGGAGTCTTCTCAACAAGATGTCTAGTCATGCACCTATTTATGATGTAAGATGCAGTGTTACAGCTTATGTCCAGGAACTATGGGACAGTTTACTAGAAAGAAGCATAGTCCTAGCCATTTCTTCCAGTGTCCTATTTTTTATTTCAACTATTCCATTTTGTTGTGGAGTCCTAGGAACAGAAAAATTATGATTTATGCCATGTTCATCACAAAATTCAGCAAATTTAGCATTCTCAAATTCAGTACCATAATCAGACCTAATTGATGCAAGTTGATTACCCAGTTGTTTCTGAGTTTTTCTAACAAAAAAAGTGAACATTTCAAATGCTTCATCTTTATATGTTAAAAATAATGTCCAAATAAACCTAGAGTAGTTATCAACAAGCACCATCACATATCTTTTACCACCTTTGCTCAATGTTCTCATTGGTCCACAAAGATCCATATGGACCAGTACCATCGTTCTGGTGGTGCTTACCACTTTCTTGCTTTTGAAAGAGGATCTTACCTACTTCCCCCTTGTATAAGTCGCACAAACTTTATCTTCCTTGAATTTAATGTTAGGCAGCCCTATCAACAAGTTTTTGGAGACTAGTTTGTTGAGTTGATTTGGACTGGCATGTCCAAGTCTCTTGTGCCAAAGGAGGGGATCATTGTCCAACACACTTAAGCAAGTGAGTTCATTATCTGAAAGTGTGGACAGATCTAAAATATATATGTTATTCACTCTTTTTCTCTGCAAAACTATCTTGTCAGTGATAAGATTAATCACAAAGCATTCTGTAGAGGTGAATTCTACCATGTTACCTTTATTACACAATTGAGATACACTTATTAGACTGTAATTCAGTCTATCTATCAAGTAGACATTCTCAATAGAGTGAAAATCAGTCTTACCTACCTTTCCAACCCCAATGGTCTCACCTTTCTTCCCATTTTCAAAGGAGACATTACCTCCTTTAAGGTCCTCAAATGAAAGGAAGTGGTTCTTGCTTCCTGTCATGTGTTTTGAGCAACCACTGTCCATGTACCATATTTTTCTACTCGCCTTCACTTGGACCTGTAAGAGAAAATCAGGGGTTAGTCTTAAGAACCCAAACTAGTTTGGATCACTTTCTATATGCAAAAGGATGAATCAAATTCTTTTTAGCCCAACTTGGTAGCCTATTCTTCCCTTGAACAAATTCTTTGTTCTTTTAACTTGCCTTTTCTTTTGCAATGTATTCACTTTTATAGTGACATGTTTTACCACAGTGTGTGCAAATCTTGTTCTCAGGAAGTGTGAGGTACTTGCTTTTGGGATCCCATTTAGGTGTCAGGTTCTCAAAGCCAAGTCCTCTTCTGTTGTTAATATGGTGTTCTTGTAGCCATGAAAGTGCATCGGAGGACCTATTCTATTTACAAATTTTGTCTAGTTTATGTTTGACCTTACTTAGATCCTCCTTTAGGATTCTTACCTGCTCATCCCTTTTATACAACTTATCTTTCATTTTTTCTACGTTTTCTTCTAGAGTGAGTTGTGTGTGATCAGCTATCTTTTTACCTGCTCCTAATTTCAGTTTTAGATTTTCAAATCTAAGTTCTAGGACAGTTGAGTCAAGTGCATGAACCTGGTTCTTCAAAACAGTGTTTTCACTTATAGTTTCACTAACCCTAAGTTCCAGGGTTTTGCACTTAGCCTTCAAAATCACACATTCTTTAGACAACTGTTCCTTTTCATTGTTTACATCCTCAGATTCATCAATTAGTTCTAGAATTAACTCAGACAACATTTCTTTAGACAACAATTTAATTTTATCTTCGAGATGAATTACATTTATCTCACTTTCTTCATCAGATTCTCCAATTGACATAAGTGTTTGTTCATCATCATCATCGTCTGAGCTTTCATCTGAACTTTCTCCCCAAGCAGCGACCATAGACTTGGTTGATCCTTTGTTGTTGCTTTTCTTGGGTTGAACCTATTCCTTCTTCATGCTCCTACGTTCATCTCTTTCCTTCTTCCATTCAATTTCCCATAAAGGATAGTTCTTGATGTGGTGATCCGTCTTTCCACACTTGTAGCAACCATCATTGGTTTGCTTCTCAGGAGCTTTTGACTTGCTATAGTTTCCACTTTTTGAAGAGCCTTTTCCTCTCCTCAGGTACTTCTTGAAGTCCTTGGTGAGCATAGCCATTTCATCATCTTCTAGATCAAAACCTTCAATGATTCTGAGTGCCAAGCTCATTTCCTTCTTAGGTACATCCATTTTCATGGTTTGTCTCCTAAGTTATAGGCAGCGAGATTTCCAATTAATTCATCCAGTGGGAGAGTGGCAATATTATTTGATTCCTAAATAACAGTGATTTTGCTCTCCCAAGTGATAGGCAAAACCCTGGTCAGTATTTTCTCAACTCTATCTTCTTTAAGAATAATCCTTCCAAGAGACTTTAGTTCATTTGTCAGTGTAGTGAACCTTGTGTACATATCTTGAATGGTTTCTCCTTCCTTCGTAGCAAAGTTCTCATATTGAGAATACAGTAGAGTTCCTATGGTTCTCTTCACCTGAGGTGTTCCTTCATGAGCCACTTGCAATGTGTCCCAAATTTGCTTAGCAATGGTACAACTTTGGATTCTGATGTACTCATCTAGACCAAGTCCACAAACAAGCCATTTCTTGGCTTTAGCATTCTTCTCCCATTTCTTCAAGTCCTCAGCAAGTGCAATCCGCTCTTGTCTTTGGCACCTCTACTCCTTCAGCATTTATCTTCAAGGTAGCTAGTGGACCATCGGTGACAATGTCCCATAGCTCATAGTCCTCTCCTATAATGTGATCTCTCATACTGTTTTTCCACCAAGAGTAGTACTGGCAATTAAAGAGTGGTGGCCTAGCAGTGGATTGCCCTTCCCAGTTTCCAGGTGGTGCACTCATCTTGATCTTCTCCTAAGGTGTTAGCGCCTTCAAGGATAACCTGCTCTGATACCAATTGTTCTTTTATAGTTCAATGCCACACAAGAGGGGGTGATTTGTATGGTGTCTAATTTTTGCATGCACTGATTATAGAAGGGCCTGGTTCTTCTAAGCGCTCCTTATACTACTGATGCAGAAATAATAAATGCGGAAAGTAAAGAACACAAGGATTAACTCTTTATAAATCTAAGGATTAACTCTAATCCAGTTGTGGCAACCAGCCTCTAACTGTTGCTACATCTTCAAGTTAACTCTAACCTGAATACTTAGAGTATCTAATACAATTGCTTCTACATAAAGATAAAAGGCACAACTTGAAAACACCTGCTACAATTGAACTAGAATAAAAGAAGGCACTTGGAACTGGTTCTTCTATCTGGTTCTTGTAGCTTCAGGTTCGCACACTTGAATCACACAGGAATTGTTTGCAAAATGCCTTGCTATTTTTGCTCTCAACTCACGTTTAACTTCAGCGTTTGTGTGTACCTGTAAAATGAGAACATCCTACAATATATAGAGTTAGTAGAATAGGAATAACTAGAGTTCTAATGTTATATTCTTCCTTGGTGGAAGAGTTTTAGTTATCTTCAACTTCTAGCTCCTCTCTTATCTTGGATAAAGTTCTCTTTGAGTAAGGAGTCATTCTCCTTATCATTTATGCAACTTTTTCGATCGGCAGATATCAGATATAACAACTTAAGCTTATGTCCTTCACGTGTATCCCTTATGCTCGAAGTTGCCCGTGTCTGCGTACACTATGTATGGACTTGGTTCATGCTGGAGTTCCTTTGTCAATCATCAAAACAAACTTCACTTAAGCCAAAAATTATGATGACCCAATAGGTCATTCTGAGTTCTAGCATTTATTTTAGTGTTATGAGACCTCGATTAGCTCCGTTTAGTAATTCTTGATTTGCGTGCGCAGTCCATGTCTTTTTTTCGAAAATATTTTATGTGAAGAATTGAAGAAAATATGAATTTTATCTTTAAAATGATTTGAGTAGACTACGGTCAACATTTATATGTAAACGACCCCAGATCGGTATTTTGACGATCCCTGTGGGTCCGTATCGTGGCTTTGGACTTGGGTATATGTTCGTAATTGAATTCGGAAGTTCTAACTTGATTTGACGTGATTTGTTGAAAACTAGTAATTTGAAGGTTTAAAGAATTTTGAAGTTTGACCGTAGGTTGACTTTATTATTACCGGGTTTAGATTTTGGTTCCAGAACTCGGTATAGGTTCATTTTACTATTTACAATTTGGTGCAAAATGAAGTTGATTTGATAGGATTCAGACGCTCGGTTATGAATTTAAAAGTTCTTGAGTTTTTTTGAAACCTTCATGCATTTTGATGTCCGATTCGTAGTTTAAGGTGTTATTTTAGAATTTTGATCGCGAGAGAGTGTTCGTATAATGTGGTTACACTTGTGTGCATGTATGGTTTGGAGCCCGAGGGGCTCAGATGAGTTTTGGATAGGCTACGGGTCATTTTTGGACTTAGAGTTGCAGGCTTCAGCTAGTTTTCTCGTGTTTGGTGCAATATGCTTCGCGATCGCGAAACCTCTACTCGCGATCACAAAGGGGAATCTAGGCTGAGAAGGAATTCATTCATCGCGAACGCGAGGAGTTGGTCACGAACACGAAGTAGTAGGGGGTTAACCTTTCGCGAACGCGACCTTCCTCTCGCGAATGCGTAGTGTTAGCGAGGGACCTGGGAAGTTGGTCAGCTACTCTACACGAACGCGAGCCTGGGCTCGCGAACGCGAAGGCCAGGGGGACAGGCCATCACGAACGCATACATTATCTCGCGAACGTGAAGGCCGGTTAGGTAGTAATGCTTCGCGATCGCGTCAGGTGTCCCGCCAACGCGATGAACACCCGACGCCCAGTCTTTAAAACTTCTAAAAATCAGGATTTATCCCATTTCTTACCATTTTCAAGTTTGATCTCGGCCTAGAGGCAATTTGGAAGAGGTTTTTCATCCCAACTTCTTAGGTTAATAGATTTTAACTTGTTTCCTTACATTTCCGTAAACCCCCATTGATTTTAACCTTTAAACTATGTTTTTTCACGGTAGCAATTAGGGATTTAGTAGAAATTGAGGATTTTAAGAAATCGAGATTTAGACCTCAAATTGAGGTCAAATTTCAAAACGAATCACATGAATGGGCTCGGGGGTGAATGGGTAATCGGATTTTGGTCCGAATTTTGTATTTTGACAAAGCGTGGCCAGTGTTGACTTTTATTTATTGTTTTCAAAAACATTAAATATTGAATTTTTTTTCATGCATGTGTAGTTTCTAAAACTTATTTTGAATTATTTGAACTATATTTGGTTAGATTTGAATAGTTTGGAGGTTAATTCTAGAGGAAAAGTCGTGGTTGAGCATTGATTTGATTGCGGAGTGAGGTAAGGGTCGTGGTTAACCTTGACTGGAAGGATTAGGACTTGTTGGTCTATTTGTTACGTGTTTTATGTATGGGGACAACGTATATGTGAGATGACGAGTACCTATGCATTGTCATTGGGTTAAAACATGCGGGTGCAAATTAATTTTTTGTATTATATTATTTCGTTAATTTATGTTATCCATGCTTAGGTTAAATTATTACTTCCTTAATTATTTGTTTTGTATTTATTACTTATTTTAAGGATTTTAAAAATTGTGGAAGTTGAATTTTAATATCATGGCACCATATTTGAAGTTAAATTATTTTCCGGCATTATTTATTATTATTCGGATTCATATTATCACATGGTGAGGACGAGAGTAAAAGCACGAAGGATGATGTCGTGCTATTTCATTCATATTATTACATGGTGAGGACGAAAGTAAAAGCACGAAGGATGATGTCGTACCATTTTCATATCATTGATTTAATTGATTTCCAATTTTGGTGATTTACTTGGTTATTTCGTGATTTTGTGCCTGCCGTACTCATTATATCTTCATTTGTTTTTCATGTCCCTTCCCAGATAGTATTTTATCAGTTTTCTAGTATTTTGCTGCTTTATATATAGTTGTACAGGTTTATTTATGAGGTGTCTTGGCATAGTCTCGTCACTACCTCATCGAGGTTAGACTCGACACTTACGGAGTATATTCGATCGGTTGTACTTATACTACACTTTTGCACTTCTTGTGCAGAGACTGGTATTGGTCCCAATGGTGCTTGAGGTGCATCATCTCGGATCATTTTCATATGGAGACTCGAGGTAGATCTACTGGCGTTCGCAGACCGTGAAGTCCCCTTCCATTTCCTACTTTTACTATTTATCTCTTTTGAACAGTTGTATTTATTTCAGACCATGTTTGTAGACTTCTAGTTGCTCGCGTACTCGTGACTCCGGATTTCTGGGAATAGATATTATCACGTGATTTATATTAGCATTGTGTTGGACTTGGCATTATTTCTAGTTGAATATCATCATTTTGTTTTCAGCTGTTAAAATTTGTTAATTATTTGTTTCACGTCGACTTGCCTAGCAAGTGGATGTTAGGCGATATCATATCCCCGGGGTTGGGATTCCGGATTGTGACATAGATAATGTATCAACCTAGTATAAACGTGTATCATAATGTATATGATTTGGTTATCACCCTATACAATGCTATATATTATTATTTATACAAACTGCTACACCGATTTTTGGCGAACGTCAGCAGGAGGAGGGGTGAAGAGGCTCAGACTCGAAGCCCCATCAACTCGAAGTCGTGGCCATCTCTAGATTCAAATAACAATAATTGGAGATTTTGGAATTAAAATTGAAAACATATTGCCTAAGATCGATAATATCTCAAGAGAGATTAACTAGATTAGCTATATTATCATTTTAAAAGAATTTACTAGAAAAATTCGATTACAAAAAATGATCAACAATTTTGCAGCTCAAGAAGTTAGAAAAATAGACTTCTAAAAGAAATTTAAGGCCTCTTGTTATTGAGCTTTGTTTTAAAAGGCGGAATTAGGACTCGTCCGGGGCTCACCCTGGAGCGGAGCACTCGTAAAACGCCCCTGGGTTAATGTGTGGGGCTTAGTTCCATGACACTTACGCCTCGGCCGTCGGGGCTTACGCTTCAGACACGCCCAACGCCCGGCGTACTGGGCTCGCCTAATAGAACTGTATGCAATTGTGTGTAACTAACATGGTAAATTCTCAAATTTTCTTAATAAATCGTTGACTATTCAGAATTACTTTTTTCTTAATCATAAATCATTAAATTGAGAGTATTTTGTGTCATAATTAAAATAAAACTTATTGCACATTATCCACTAAGACTGCTATGATAGTAAATTTTAAATAAATCTTTCATTTAAAAGTATTTATTTATTAACTTTTGTTTTGTCTTTATTATATAATAGTCCATAATTCTTTTAATAATTATTTTCCTAAATATTATTTTTTTCACGTTTACGAGATACAATACTTATTAATTTAATACCACTGTATTAGCTAGTAACTATTTACAAATAATTAGTTATCATGGTATAGTATGGTGAATTATGTGTCACTTGATTAACTTGCTTAGACTTAAAAACAAATGATGCTAGAGAATCATATTTAAATTGTGAATTATATTTTTATATAAATTCAAATATAAAGCATATTAAATAAAAGGAGTATTTAAAAAAATCAAATTATAATATCGCAATTCTTTCAAGAATCATCATTACTCCTTAAGAAATACATATAAGATTTCGCATCGAATACATTACTTTTGATGTTTGAGTTGCAATGACGTTGTAGCTAATTTGCATATTATGATATATGTCATATTTTTCGTATTATTCATAGTTGAATTGTAATTTATAAATATTTTAAATAGATTATTTGTTATAATTTTATGATTTTAATGTAATTTTTATAATTATTTTTTATTATATAGTATCTTAAAATTCTTGAAATTAGTAAAATTTAAAGATCCGTGGAACTTACGCCACATGTCTCAGGGCTTGCGCCTCGCCTCGTTTGAGGTAAAACGCCTCGCCTCACGCCCCGGCCTTTTAAAATATTGCTATTGAGCTGCCTGTCACGGTGCTTACAGCCTAATTAAATTTAACTGTCACTTCCGACGCAGACTTTGTGGAAATCTCGTAATTGACATTCCAAAAAGCAATTAGTATTTCTCATATAGGTCTTATAGCCTCTGTAGAGAAATCACTTATTTTGAGAAGTGTTTTTTTAAAAGTATTTTAAAAAAAAGTATTTTTGGAAAGAAACAGTTTGTGTTTGGCTCTTTTTATTTTATTAAAGTAAAATATGAAAATAAAATTAAAAGTACCTAAATCTTTTAATATAAGTTAAATATATTAAAAATCATTCAACAAATATAAAAGCATTCACCCCCAAAGTCACTATATATTAGAAAACTATCCTAAAAATAATAAGAAATATTTATACATTAATATCCTAAGTATTAGGTTTAACGGTTATTTTGGTATATACTATATTTTGTTAAGGGTATTTTTGGTAAGAAGAAAAGTCAAAACTGCTTCTGTTTCTGCTTTTGGAAAGAAATTACTTTTTTCTGCTTCTTCCCAAAAATACCTTTTTCCCAAAAACACTTGGCCAAACACCTTAAATTAAGAAAAAAATGCTTTTGANTTATCCACTAAGACTGCTATGATAGTAAATTTTAAATAAATCTTTCATTTAAAAGTATTTATTTATTAACTTTTGTTTTGTCTTTATTATATAATAGTCCATAATTCTTTTAATAATTATTTTCCTAAATATTATTTTTTTCACGTTTACGAGATACAATACTTATTAATTTAATACCACTGTATTAGCTAGTAACTATTTACAAATAATTAGTTATCATGGTATAGTATGGTGAATTATGTGTCACTTGATTAACTTGCTTAGACTTAAAAACAAATGATGCTAGAGAATCATATTTAAATTGTGAATTATATTTTTATATAAATTCAAATATAAAGCATATTAAATAAAAGGAGTATTTAAAAAAATCAAATTATAATATCGCAATTCTTTCAAGAATCATCATTACTCCTTAAGAAATACATATAAGATTTCGCATCGAATACATTACTTTTGATGTTTGAGTTGCAATGACGTTGTAGCTAATTTGCATATTATGATATATGTCATATTTTTCGTATTATTCATAGTTGAATTGTAATTTATAAATATTTTAAATAGATTATTTGTTATAATTTTATGATTTTAATGTAATTTTTATAATTATTTTTTATTATATAGTATCTTAAAATTCTTGAAATTAGTAAAATTTAAAGATCCGTGGAACTTACGCCACATGTCTCAGGGCTTGCGCCTCGCCTCGTTTGAGGTAAAACGCCTCGCCTCACGCCCCGGCCTTTTAAAATATTGCTATTGAGCTGCCTGTCACGGTGCTTACAGCCTAATTAAATTTAACTGTCACTTCCGACGCAGACTTTGTGGAAATCTCGTAATTGACATTCCAAAAAGCAATTAGTATTTCTCATATAGGTCTTATAGCCTCTGTAGAGAAATCACTTATTTTGAGAAGTGTTTTTTTAAAAGTATTTTAAAAAAAAGTATTTTTGGAAAGAAACAGTTTGTGTTTGGCTCTTTTTATTTTATTAAAGTAAAATATGAAAATAAAATTAAAAGTACCTAAATCTTTTAATATAAGTTAAATATATTAAAAATCATTCAACAAATATAAAAGCATTCACCCCCAAAGTCACTATATATTAGAAAACTATCCTAAAAATAATAAGAAATATTTATACATTAATATCCTAAGTATTAGGTTTAACGGTTATTTTGGTATATACTGTATTTTGTTAAGGATATTTTGGTAAGAAAAAAAGTCAAAACTGTTTCTGCTTCTACTTTTGGGAAGAATTATTTTTCTACTTTTCAGAAACTGCTTCTGCTTCTTCCCAAAAGTACTTTTTCCCCCAAAAAAAGCTTGATCAAACACCTCAAATTAGAAAAAAAAATACTTTGACCCCTTGAGAAAATTGGCCAAACAGGCTATTAGTAATGATTCATGGTCATGAAATGAAGGTCGGTTGAGTTACTATTCAATATTTCAAAGCAGCTTTGTGGAAAGCTCGTAATTGACAACATAGGATGGATGACATAGTAGCAATAATTCCAGAATATTCTACATTTCGTCTGTGAAATAAAACTAACTAGTTCACTTATTGAAACCTGGCACTAGTATTACATCAAAATAAATCGCCTGTTTTTTGTACTAGTTCAAAACTATTATAAGTAATTTAGGATTTTTATCTGTAGAATTTGAAATTCCAGACAACGGCTATTTATCAATTACATGAACTGAAAAGAGTCTATTTGTGAATTTTATCCTTTCACATTGAGCTCCTATTTTAAGGTGATAATTAGTTAGATCGGTCAACAATAATATATCTGTTACCTGAAAGCCCCGGAACTCCAATTAATGGACCTTATACTATTTGAGGCCATGTCAAGGAACAGACAGTCTAGAAGAAGTGTAAAACTGTAATGGATATTTATGGTTATAGGGTGAAGTGGGCTGAATTGGGTATGAAAAGTAGCTGATAATATTGATCAAGAGCAAATAGAATAGGAAAAATAGCTTATCAAATTATGGCTGCCTCGTGGTAAATGGAAGCGATTTCGGCCTGAGTAGGGTGCAAATATTTAAAGGCACTACCTCTAAAAACGTGCACTCGTGAGCGAAAGCTTGGAGTTTGCACAAATAAGTGCCCTGACTTTAGAACAAGAGAGGAAGGTTCTGGTAAGTAGGGGTTATCGATTCATTTTGTCTTCAGAATCAATTTTTCATGCGTAAAATCACTCCCTTTTACTATTTCTTTACTAGCCCAATAAAAAAATACAACTTCACGAGGTCTCTTGTCTTTCGTAAGAGACAAAAAAATGAGAAAGAGAAGGGACCCAAAAAAGAAATATTAACTTTGCATTACCATCTATTAATAACACCAACACTACAAACCAATGGGAGATTCGGCTCTTCTATCAAGTGTTATAATTTTATTTTTGCTGGAGAGTTAACTTATATAATGTACTTTTAATAGGTACAAAGTTTAAGAAATAAAAATTAATTTTTGAATAAGGATATAAACAATATCACTAAGAATAAATTAGGAAGTTTAAAAACTTAAATTATTTCTAATATAAAAGCGTACCAGTCTTCGTGATAGATTAAAAAGAAAAATATATCAAATAAATTGGACAGAGGGGTAGTGCGATTACAAAAGCAATTGAAGCAGACCTTATTAGAATTAAAACAAGAATATTAGTAATCCTCTTTTACTTAGGATTTGTATTTGTTAAACTCTTTAATTCATGTCAAACATGCTCGTTGGAAATAATAAACCACAATTAGTAATCATAAATTACTTACGATTTGGTATTTGCTAGCCTCTTTTATGTCATATCTAATTAGGTTTTGAAGTAAACATAATATGGGATTAGGTTTCCTAATTTGTAATCAAAACTGATTTTTCTCTCATTATAAATACCGTAGGCAACTTTGTTTCTCTCTCTTTTCTCTCTCAAACGGCTAGTAATGTATCCTTCTATATAAGCGCATTTTTCTCGCGCTCTACTTGATGGAGCCGCCGGAAGGCCCTCTTCCGGCGAGTAAACTTGGGGGAATCATTCCACCAACAGTCACGAATCTTAACAGCGAGGTTATTCCTAGAAACCAGTCTTATGCTACAACGATCACTGCTTCTTCATCGTCAACACTAAACCCTAGCCGGTCGGACAAAGAAAAAGTCATTGCTAGACAAACAACGCACAACGGGATACCAGCTGTGATATTCAAGGCAAAAGATATCTATGGCATCATGGCAGAATCCTGTAAGTACACTATTGTGGGTCGATTTCTCAAACCCCGTCCCCAAATTGATAGACTTAGGTTTAGATTCAAAGAATTGATTACTTTGAAAGGTGCTGCTAAAATTGGGGTCTACGACAACTACAATGTGTTCATTAATCTTTACAATAAAGACGACTTCAAAACTGTGTGGTTTAAGAGGGTAATTGAAATAGAGGGTATGCAAATGTGGCTTCAAAAGTGGTCTCCAGATTTCAAACCGGAAGAGGACCTCCCTATTGCTCAGGCATAGGTCCTACTACCGGGTCTTCCTTTTCACATGCATGATTGGCATTACATCAAATAACTTTTGAGCTTTGTTGGCACACCTCTGGCCTTAGATACAACTACATTTGGGAGAACTAGACCGAGTATGAAAAAAATTATAGTAGAGGTCGATTTGCTAACCACTAACGGACTCTGTTTTTGTTGGTCAAGAATATGATGAATCTCCACTGAAAGGCTACACTCAAAAACTGGAATATGAGGGTATTCCTAAATACTGCAAACACTGCAGAAAATTAGGACACAATATGATCAACTGCAGAGCATTGGAGAAGAAAAATATTGCCTCCAATGAAGAAAAACAGAAGGCTACTAATGAGACCACTCAGAATAAATAAGACGAGAAGAAGGGCACTCGAAATGGCAATGTCATGCTGAATGATACTAAGCAAAAATTAGGAAGATATGGAAAGGAGAGTGAAGATGCACTCACAGATCAATCTCAGAAGATTAATAAAACACAAGCCATCGAAAACAGTTACAAAAATGGAAAGGCTCAAGGAAGTGAAGAGCATAACACTACAGACACACTCAAGGAGGCAGAAGAACCACTTGAACTACAAAATCAGCATCAGGTGCAGCAAAAGAATAGAGAAAAAAAGAGTGGAAAAAAGAAATAAAAAAAGATGCCAAAAAAGAAAAATAAGGTAGTGTTTAAGTCTATCTCTAGAAATATCTCTAGAAAGTACAAAGAGAAACAAAAGCAGGAAGGAGTTAGCAATGGCGACAATTCTGAGGGGATCAAGACAGATGGGTAGAGTGCCCATTTTTCAGTTACAAATAAGGAAGATAACAGAGAAGCAAAAGAGGCAGAGAACAAAGGACAAGAAATGGGAGTGTCAACAGAAGAAACACATGTTAGCAACTTAGTGGAAGTGCAGAAAGAAAATGATATTCATTCTGGGGATACTAACAAAAAACAAGATGATCAAGAAGGGGATTCTATGGCTGCTGGAGTGGCTAGTTCTCCTAGTCTACCTTCGGATATCAAGAACCGGGAAGGAATTGAAATGTTTGTGGAACTGATGTGTGATAACAATCCAGAACAGATATGTAATGCCAATTCTGGGGTAAGTGGTGACTTTGGGAAGAATCCTACTGAAAATTGTGACACCCAGAACAAAGATACTACTGGGAAAGTTACTGGAGAATTGTGGAAGAAAACTGCAATACTCACAGCATGATCAACAATCAACAATTCAGAGGAAGGAGATTTCAGAGACATGTCAATCTTCTGAGGACTGTCTCTGAAGATTCCAGATCCAGCAGAAATAATGATCCTAATGACCCTGATTACATACAAAACCAAGGAAGTCTGGATAATATTTCTTCTAGAGGAAGAAGCAGAATCAAGGAAAAAAGGAAAAGCAACAGACCTAAGTCCATATCCAAATTCAAAAGAAATGGAAAGGGACATAGACATAGTGCTCCACCCCCATCTATTCCATGATCAGTTCAATCGTTTGGAATATTAGAGGTATAAGAGCTCAGAAATCATATTTTAGACTCAAAAACCTTGTCAACATTAATAAAGTGGCTTTTGTTGCTATTTATGAGCCATTTATGAATATGAACAAGATTGAAGGTTACAAGAGATACCTGGGATTCCAACACTGTATGACTAACTCTAATGGTCAAATATTGTATTTCAGGAAAGGCTTTGATCACACCATTTGTATTGCTAACACTGATCAACAACTCACCTTGAACATGAAAGATACTCCCATTGAGATTGGTACCTTTGTGACGACAGTATATGCTAAATATACTCCAGTGGAAAGATAGGACCTTTGGGATAGCATTGGCAACCTCCATAATCAAATTAAGGGTATGTGGTGTATGGGAGGGACTTTAATGTTATCATGGATCCGGATGAGAAGCTGGGTGGGCTGCCACATAGAATGTCAAAAAATATGGAGTCTATCAATTGCATGGAGGCTTGTGGACTTAGTGATATTTGTTTTACTAGTCCTAAATACACTTGGTGCAACTATTGGAGGCCAAGGAAAAGAATCTGGATGAGGTTAGATAGAATTCTCATCAATGATGATTGGGCTCGGAATTTTCAAAGCAATTGTGTTAAGCATATATCTAGGTCTGGATGTGATCATAGACCACTTCTTCTTAAATATCAAAACTTGAACCAGACTCACATCAAATACTTCAAATTTATGAACTTATGGGTGAATCAACCTGACTTTTTGGAGATTATACAAACATCTTGGAATGAAGAAATGATGGGCAATGCTATAGGGACACTACAAACAAAAATGAAAAGGCTTAGAAAGGTTCTAAGTATATTGTCCAAACAACAAATTAGTGATATCCAGGAACATGTGCAGGAATGGGAAGCTAAGATTGAAATTTTAGAGGAATTGGACATTATGCACAACACTCAACAGGGGAGAGAAGATTTGAACAAGGGGTATGCTGAATATACCAGATGGCTCAATATGCACGATTCCATGCTGAAACAAAAAACAAAGCTTCAATGGTTTAAAGATGGTGACAGAAACACCAAATATTTTTATAGTGTTCTGAGAAGTAGAAAAAGGAGACTCCACATACAAAGGATCAGAAATCATAGAGGCGGATGGATGCAAGGAGATGATAAGGTGGCAAAGGATGTTGTCAAATACTACAGGAAACACTTCAATTTGAATCTCACTGAAGGAGACAATAATATTCTGGATTGCATACCTCAAATCATTATTGCTCAAGACATTCTTATGTTGACCAGTATGCCTAATGAGGAAGAAATCAAGAAAGCAGTGTTTAGCATGAGCAAGGACAGCTCCTAAGGACCAGATGGGTACAATGGAATGTTCTTTCAAACTTGCTAGAATATTATAAAATTTGATATTACTGCTTTTGTTAAAGTATACTTTTCTGGTAAATCTTTAACCAAATTCTACACTCATACTTGTCTCACTTTAATTCCCAAAATTGATTATCCCACTAGCTTTGTTGAATTAAGACCAATTAGCCTTAGTAACTTTACTAATAAAATCATCTCTAAGATTATGGCTAATAGATTGAATCCACTTTTAAGGGGCTTAATTTTGAAAATCAAAGTGGTTTTGTTTCTGGGAGATCCATCACTGATAATGTAATGCTCACTCAGAAAATAGTTCATGGTATCTCTAATTTCAATAATTGTGGAAATATTGTTATTAAACTTGACATGGCCAAAGCATATGACAGATTATCATGGTCTTTTCTTAATAAGGTGTTATGTAGATTTGGCGTTAATGATGATTGGTGTAATTTGATTTGGAGAAGTATTTCTAATGTATGGTACTCTATAATTGTGAATGGTACTAGACATGGCTTCTTTACTTCTTCCCAAGGTCTTAAACAAGGTGATCCCATATCCCCATCCCTTTTCATCATTGCTGGTGAGCTTTTATCTAGATTCCTAAATAGTTTGCTTCATAACAATGCTTTCATTCCTTTCTCAATGCATAGAAATAGACCTCAGATTACTCACTTCGCATATGTTGATGATATAGTGATCTTTAATAGTGTAAATACCAGGTCCATAAAGTTGATCATGAAACAAATTAGGAACTATGAATGTGTTTCTGGACAGAAAGTTAACACGGACAAGAGTTTTTTCCTCATTGATCCCAAAACATGTGCATATAGGATCAATAGAATTAGAGTTAAAACTGGATTCCTAGATAAAAAAAAATTCTTTTAATTACCTTTTGTTGTCCTATTTACATTGGTAGAAAAACAAATCTCTTATTTTGATTGCATGTGTTCCAAGGTTATTAAAAGGTTGAATGCTTAGCAAGGTAATATGCTTTCCAGTGGTGGTAGACAGGTTTTGATTAAATTTGTTATTCAATCTCTTCCTATTTACATTTTATCTGCCATCAATAATCTCAAAGGAACATTGAAGCTCATTCAGAATCATATTGTTAACTTCTTCTGGGGTACTTGTAATGGTAAAAACAAGTACCATTGAACTTCTTGGGAAAAGTTATGTTATCCAAAGAATGAAGCTGGAATTGGTATCCGGGGAATGAATGATATCTCTAATACACTTACCATCAAAAGATGGTGGCATTTTAGAGTTAGTAATTCTATGTGGGCTGACTTTCTCAAGGCAAAATATTGCCCTAGAGTACATCCTGTTGGTAAGAAATGGTGCAGTGGCAACTCTCAAGCCTGGAAACATTTCCTTTGGGAAGTGTGATAATCAGATTACTTGGAGGATTAATGGTGGTAACTATAGTTTTTGGTGGGACAACTGGACTAAATTGGGACCTTTGGCATATATTTGTTCAAGTTATATCACAACTACCAATGGCAAACATAAGGTCAATGATTTCATGATTACTAACAAGTGGGATGCACAGAAGCTATACAATACATGCCAAATTGCTCTACACATTATGTCTATAGAGTTGGGCCAGGAAGGCAAGAATGATTATGTTATATGGAATGCTATTGAGGATGGTCGCTTTACAAATGGTTCTGCTTGGAATATGATCAGGGAACGCAGATCAATCAAGGTCACTATCAACAAGATATGGCACAAATCTATTCCCTTCAAACAATCTTTCATGTGTTGAGGATCTTCTTTGGTAGAATCCCCATCAGGGAGAATATCAGCAGGTTGGATTCTCAAGAAACTGAGGGTTGTAGATGTTGTCCAACACCTGTTATGGAGACCTTGCAACATGTATTTGTGGAGGGTAGAGCAGTCAGGTATGTATGGAAAGCTATGGGCAATCCATTGGGAATCATTCATCAACACATACCAATCAGAGGACTTCTTAGTAGAACATAAAGGCAAGAAACACAGTCCACAAACTGTTATTGCAAGCTCTTCCTGTCATTATCTGTTGGGAGATTTGAAAATCTTGGGCTGCATGTAAGTATGGTGACAACAACAACTTTTATTTGTATAGAATGGTTACTCAATGTGTTTGGAATATCAAAGCAGTTCTTAAGGATGTTTTTCCTAATGCTGACACTAATGGTACATGGATCAATCTTTGCACATTAGTGGAAAAGCTCAAACTTGTTGTCATATGTACCCCAGTTCAAAGGACCAAACCAGCACCTGATTGGATTAAAATTAACACTGATGGTAGTTTTATCAAGGCGAGCAGGCAAGCTAGGATTGGTGGTATTGTTAGAGATAACAATGGAGATTTCATATCCGCATTCTCTGTCCCGATCCAACTTTCCAATAGCAGATCTCAAGCTGAAGCCACAGCAGCGAGATTTGGGGTAGAATGGTGCACTCAACATGGCCACTCTAATCTTCTTCATGTGGAGATTGATTCACTTATTGTCACCAACATCCTTATTAAACAAAGCACCAACAACTTGAAGTTGCAACACATTATCAATGGCATTACTACTATGCTTAATAATACTGTTTTTCGTATCTTTCATTGCCTTAAAGAAGCAAACCAAATTGCGGATCTGTTGGCAAAACTGGCTTCTACAAGTGGAAAAAGGACCTTATATTACTCTCCTCACAACCTTCCTAGAGAGGCAAGGGGGCCTATTTAACTTACAAATGGTAGATTCCTTCCTTTAGGAGGAGATATGAAAAATGTAATTTGTTTGTTAGTGAAGTTAGATTTATGAATGGAAAGGCTTTTGTATAGGCTTCACCTTTCCTTGTTTTGCTTGGCAAACTGTTTAGAGACCGGAGGCAAGGTACCATGTCCCCATCTTGTCCAAGCCTAACCCCCACACCCTAGGCTCACAACCGAAGGTGCTGGTTTTAACTAAAAAAAAACAATACCGTAGGCGTAATGCTAGCTAGCTACCTGATTTTCATATTGAGAGGTAAGTGAGATAAGTTAATTTCTGGATTGCCGGAAAACTCAATAAGATGGCCTCCGCCTGCATATCAACGAATTGCGTTAACGAAATTGCCAAAGCACCAGTAAGAGCAACATACATGAACCTGTATAAATAGCCAGACTACGACGCTGAGTTCATAGAAACGGTCGTCAGCTCAAGGATAAACAACCAATACGATNACTATTTATTACGTTAGCAAAATTTTAAGGGGAGCATAATTTCATTACCAACATTTGAAAAAACTATAAGTTAATTTCTAGATTGCCGGAAAACTCAATAAGATGGCCTCCGCCTGCATATCAACGAATTGCGTCAATGAAATTGCCAAAGCACCAGTAAGAGCAACATACATGAACCTGTATAAATGGCCAGACTACGACGCTGAGTTCATAGAAACGGTCGTCAGCTCAAGGATAAACAACCAATACGATAGCAACTTTGGGTGCAGTCATCCCAATAATCCAAAGGTGTTGGATAGCATTTCATATAGGCAATTATACTTAAGAAGCTACTCGTTTTCAATAGAAGAGAGCGTACGCGTTGATGATGAGAAAAGTAAGATGGCTAGAGCACCTGTAAGAGCAACATACTTTAACCAGTATATATGGCCAGAATCCGACGTTGAGTTCATAAAATCAATCAGCTCAAAAATAAATCAGAATAGCAATATTGGGTGCAATCATCCTAAGCCTATCGAGCCGGACAGCATTTCATACAGGCAATTAACTTAAGAAGCTACCCGTTTTCAAAAGAAGAGAGCGTTTGTAAAAAACTAGTATTGAAATACTATGAAATAAAACGAAAAGATCGTAATACTGGTGATAATTCAAGTGGTGCATGCCCGGAGTCGAAGTACTAGAGAAAATATAAATGGATTTAGAAAGGCTAAGGAGATATCATGCGCTGCTTTGTTTTCCATTTTTCGAAGGTTATTATCTTGCACAATCAAGGTTGATGTGGTTGATTAATACCCTAAATTAGTATCTTAAAGAATTTCCCTTCATCTTCTTATTAGTTTTCCTTATTTCATTTTGTCGATCTTCTCTTTTCTACTTTGGTTTTTGAGTTCTTTTCTTAAACGACTAGCTTGTTGTTTGCATTTATGGAACCTATTATGGTAACGTATATATTGATCAGATTTAATAAAAGAATATTGTCATTTTTGTGGTTGGAATATTTTAATTTGATCAACGAAATTTAAACTTTCTTGCGTAAGCAGTTTGAGCTTAAGACTTTTGCGATTTTAAAGCTTTTTTTGTCCAGGATTAATTATTTATTTTCTATTATTTTTTTATATAATAAAAATAATTATTAAAAATAAAAATTATTGTATAAATTATATAATAAAAAAATTATATAAAATTATTAAATTATTGTATTTGGGTTATACAATAAAAATTAGAAAAAAGTGTAAGTTCCTGATAATAATGAATGTTGATCTCATGCATTTAGCTAACTCAATCAAAGAATAAATCTTGTTCCACACAAAAGGGCTCAAATACCTTATTGTGAGATTGATTGGGACTTCAATTGGAATATCTTAAGAAAGTTATTATTTTATGTGCTACGGAATGTGAAACAAATAAGTATAACACAAAGATATCTTATCTCGGTTCTTCAAAGATTTCTTTAAACTGACAAACAATCAACTTAATTCATATTTGCCCTAAAGGATAGTTTTATTGTTTGGCCAAGTTTAACATATTTTACCGAGTTAATTGTGAGGTTCTTACGGTCATTATTATTTAATAATTCAGGAGCTGCTCATCTTTTAATGAGTCTATTTGGTTCCTATTGATATCCGTTCATATACACTTTTATCTCAAATTGAATTATTTTTCAAGTACACTACTCAAGGGTTTATGTATGACCTCCCTCTTATCGTTGCTATCTCTATCTTCTTCTTGATTCTTATTAATAATATCAATGTTGTTGTTATTATAATAACTAGTTGCAATGTGCGCGTGTTACATATATACCCGTATTAGTGAGAATATACTCTTAAAAATAACATAAATAATATCTAAAATATGTTTTTGTGTTTGTTACACGGATGCCAGTATATATATGACAAAAGTCCGTGTAGATATGTTTTTCGCTATTGGATTAATTTAATTAACTAAGTTCCCAAAATTTTCTCTGCAACAATACATGTGTAACAGGCAATGCACCTCATGCAACACAATCGCCGGACAGAAATCTCCCTATCGTGTAAATAGCAAAATCGATAGAATGAATAAAGCTGCTTGCTAATACAGTCCAGCGAAGAAAGAACGGAATGAGAGATACAAAAGCAAGAGATATCAAAGAAATTTCAACAAGAAGATTAAGGTACAGTGTGACCATGTAGGGTGCATTAAACATCTGTTTTCATATGTATATTGGGAGACAAAAGAAAACAGAAACGAACTAAGACGTGTGTCCTTTCACGTTTTACTTGCATATTCATCAGTCTAAGATGAAATTAAAGCATTATTTCTTTTATTTTCATAAAATACTATATATTAAGACCAATGCGTTGATCGTCCCAAATTGTAAACGAGTATTGTTTAGGTTCCATTTTATATGCTTAACACTATTTCCGTTTCAAACTGTTCTTAAAGAATCACATTTTTTTACTTTGAAATTCCGTTACTTTTAAACTTATCATTTTTTTTCCCTTACTTTTAAGTATTATATAAGTGCTAAAAGTCTAATTTCCTTCTTTTTCCAAAATGTTGCCCTCGGTTAAACATTGTCATATAAAACTATCTTGAGGAAATACGTACTATGGCATGGGAAAAGTGTATAGGGTAAAATCGGTTCATATTAAATGCTCAAATGACAGAGTGACATGTGGAACTGGGGGCAGACGGAAGATGAAGCGAGTGAAAACCAAGATTGAGGACAGCAACTTCAGTTCGCACCGGGTAGATCCCGAAGGGAACATGTAACAACCCGGCCGGTCGTTTCNTTTAATTGTGAGGTTCTTACAGTCATTATTATTTAATAATTCAGGAGCTGCTCATCTTTTAATGAGTCTATTTGTTCCTATTGATATCCGTTCATATACACTTTTATCTCAAATTGAATTATTTTTCGAGTACACTACTCAAGGGTTTATGTATGACCTCCCTCTTATCGTTGCTATCTCTATCTTCTTCTTGATTCTTATTAATAATATCAATGTTGTTGTTATTATAATAACTAGTTGCAATGTGCGCGTGTTATATATATACCCGTATTAGTGAGAATATACTCTTAAAAATAACATAAATAATATCTAAAATATGTTTTTGTGTTTGTTACACGGATGCCAGTATATATATGACAAAAGTCCGTGTAGATATGTTTTTCGCTATTGGATTAATTTAATTAACTAAGTTCCCAAAATTTTCTCTGCAACTATACATGTGTAACTGGGAATGCACCTCATGCAACACAATCGCCGGACAGAAATCTCCCTATCGTGTGAATAGCAAAATCGATAGAATGAATAACTGCCTGTTAATACAGTCCAGCGAAGAAAGAACGGAATGAGAGATACAAAAGCAAGAGAAATCAAAGAAATTTCAACAAGAAGATTAGGGTACAGTGTGACATACTTTAACCATGTAGGGTGCATTAAACATCTGTTTTCATATGTATATTGGGAGACAAAAGAGGAGACAAAAGAAAACAGAAACGAACTAAGACGTATGTCCTTTCACATTTTACTTGCATATTCATCAGTCTAAGATGAAATTAAAGCATTATTTCTTTTATTTTCATAAAATACTATATATTAAGACCAATGCGTTGATCGTCCCAAATTGTAAACGAGTATTTTTTAGGTTCCATTTTATATGCTTAACACTATTTCCGTTTCAAACTGTTCTTAAAGAATCACATTTTTTTACTTTGAAATTCCGTTACTTTTAAACTTATCATTTTTTTTCCCTTACTTTTAAGTATTATATAAGTGCTAAAAGTCTAATTTCCTTCTTTTTCCAAAATGTTGCCCTCGGTTAAACATTGTCATATAAAACTATCTTGAGGAAATACGTACTATGGCATGGGAAAAGTGTATAGGGTAAAATCGGTTCATATTAAATGCTCAAATGACAGAGTGACATGTGGAACTGGGGGCAGACGGAAGATGAAGCGAGTGAAAACCAAGATTGAGGACAGCAACTTCAGTTCGCACCGGGTAGATCCCGAAGGGAACATGTAACAACCCGGCCGGTCGTTTCGAGAGTTATNCCCCTTACTTTTAAGTATTATATAAGTGCTAAAAGTCTAATTTCCTTCTTTTTCCAAGATGTTGCCCTCGGTTAAACATTGTCATATAAAACTATCTTGAGGAAATACGTACTATGGCATGGGAAAAGTGTATAGGGTAAAATCGATTAATATTAAATGCTCAAATGACAGAGTGACATGTGGAACTGGGGGCAGACGGAAGATGAAGCGAGTGAAAATCAAGATCGAGGACAGCAACTTCAGTTGGCACCGGGTAGATCCCGAAGGGAACATGTAACGACTCGGCCGGTCGTTTCGAGAGTTATAGCCCCGTTTTTCCCATTTCTACTTCTTT
>AWOL01S0059826.1:0-15598 GCA_000715115.1 Nicotiana otophora
TAAGGTCTGCGTACACACTACCCTCCCCAGACCTCATTAATGGAATTCTACTGGGTTGTTGTTATTATTGTTTTTAATGTTGGTTGGCTGTAAGGTGGTTTTCCCATGGGTAATCTTATTTTAATCACATATGATCATCCAATTTTACAAAAAATATAAAATAAATTTTTAAAACGATAAATAATACAATCTTACCTTTATATCACTAAGATGTTAATCTGGAGCCACAAACACAAATCGATGGTAAAAATATCCACGAGACACCACTTTAAACATAAAATAATAATTCTAACCCACTTAAAAATATAGTAAAATCTACGATGTGCTACGTGGTGAAAGACAATGTGCACCAGTAACTTCTATATAACATCATTCCTATGTAATAATATTTTATTATAAAAGTCAAGTTTTTTCGAAACAAATTTTCATGTTATATTATAATATATGTTCTATATAATAACAATTCGTTATAATATTCAAAAATATTCGGAACAAACGAGGATGTTATAAAGAAGTTTGACTGTATTAGGTTGGGAAATGATTTTTTTTTTGGCTTTTCTTAGTGTTGCCATGTGAATATTATACATGTTCCGGCCTACAAGGACACATTTTAGCATTCTCTAACGTTTTCTATTTTTATGATGTATATGAATAATTAACTTATTTTTTCACAAATATTCTTTTTTTGTATATATATGAATAATTAAAATGCACACTACAATATACGCTTTGGGCTTTAAGCTCCGTATATTTTGTTTTACTCTTTTTTTTTTGGTCTTTGACGACTCTGATATGATCATACAATTACATTTAAATTATAAAGAAATACATGACGTGCGACTAGTAAGAAAAAAGAACTCAACATCCAAATAATAGCAAACACCGTGATTGTAAACAACAACAATCCAGTATAATTCCACTAATGGGGTCTGAAGAAAATAGTTTGTACCCTACCCTGGGGCAGAGAAAAACCATGATTGTAAAGAATCTAAATTCTAATTCACATGCACTTATGTATAGGTGTTACAGCAAACGCATACAACGATCAGACAAACCAACGGAAAAAACAAAAATGCAATACAGTAAATCCTGTGAAATGAGGGAGTAAACAAAAAATTAAAAGACAAGAAACTTCCTCGAAATAACACGTCCCCCTTTGCTTTCCAATTATTATGGAACTCATCTGTCGCTTTATACACTCGAAATCTAGTAGTAGCAAAATGTTATGAATTGATAATGATATTTGATTATGATGTAATATATATATATAAAAAATATAGTAATAGATCTGATTGAAAAGATAATGACTCAAACTTGAAATTCATGATATAACACTATTACTTCGGCCATCATAAAGTTTTGCTGGTGTTACTGTGTCCCGACAATTAGGAGGAAGTTACCAAGGGTGGCGACAGAATCAGAAAAAAGCTCGCCAATTGGATACAAAGGTAATAATGTGTGTGATTTTTCCCAGGTCCCAACATTAAAATATGAGTGATGTAATACTCCTTCCTTCTGTCTCATATTATCAGTCGTGGTTACTAAAAGTAATTGTCTCAAATTATTTATCACTTTAAAAATTTAAAACAAAATTGATTATCTTTTTCCTCTTTTACCCTTACTAATAATTATCATTGAAGACTACAAACAACTCAATTATAGATAACTTTGTTCAAATACCAATGAAAAAAGATTAAATATTATTCTTTCCGGTCCACAATAAGTGACCAGTTTGCTTTAGGCACGCCCATTAAGAAAGTACTAAATTTTATACAAAAATACCTAGTATGACTAAACTACACTTAATTAAATATTGGTCACATAGTTATAGTGGATTTAATGTGAAGAGTAAGAAAACTTTTTAGGGATATGCACATAAGGATAAAAGAATAAAAACAAATTAAATTTTTTCTTGATTACATAAAGGGACACTTATTTTGGACCAAAATAAAAAAGTAAATTAGTCACTTATTGTGGACCGGAAAAAGTAAGACATGAACAAAGATAAAATAGTCAAAATTTTATCCTAATTAATTTTTTTTTAAAGAGCGTGTACAAGAGAATCTTGATAGATAAGGAGACGGATGGAGCATAGGTATGGGTGTGAGGCGTGCAATTTCAATGTCTTACCAATCTTTGAAATTTTTAACAGAGAAAGCTAATAAACACATTCTCCTAATTAGCAAGTTAGCATCTCGTGTTCAGCAGTAAGGAGAACGTTATCGTCTAGCCTTTAGCAAATACCGACCTTATAAGTTACTATATATACTAGACTAGACTAGAGAAAATAACTGCTGAGGGATGCAGATATAAGTTTATCTATATATTATATTAAAAGCACGAATACCCTTAGCAAAATATCGTTCGTCTTTTTTATCCTTTTAAAATGGAGTTCACGCTGGGCAAAATAGTAATTTAAATAGTTTCCTAATATGTAGAACTTTCAAATAAAATAAAATATTATTTATTAAATCTTTCCTATTTGAAATATATAAGACTCATAACTAAAATTTTGGTTATGAAATCTTTCCTTTTAAAATTAGTAGAAATTAAAGTTTAATATTTAGAATTTCAAAATAAATATAGTATGGGAGAACTAGGAATATGTTTTCTTTTCCTTCTATTTTCTTACTGCAATTCCCTTCGAAATATGTTTAGGTATTCATTCTTTTTATAGGTAATAACTTAGAATTTTAAGGGCTAGTGAGATGTTTATACTTAAGAAATATTTTAATTATTAAATATATTTTTTAAATATTACATAAGAAGATAAAAAATTATCTATATTTTCTCTATTATTATAAAATTAAAAATTCCCAATGCAATAAATAAATAAATTATTCTTTTAATGTTAAGAATAAATAATCAACTCTTTGAATTAATTAATTAGCAAAAGAATCCAATTTAATTCTTTTTCAAAATCTCATGTTTGTAAAGTTATTTTTCAAGTTGATCAAACTCTTAAGTTACACAAATTTGTTTCCATAAGAAAAGCACCAGCGGTGGTAGAAATTAAAAAGTTGAGCAAAGTTAGTTATATTATAGTATTAAAATATTACTTATTTTCAGTATTAGGTAATAAAATAATAATAATTTCCATAATATATTCCCAAAGTTCTCATAAATAAGAATATGGCATAACAGACTTTTACTGGACAAGATTTCTTTATTTAGTGAATTAGCTAAATTGGATCAACATTCATTATTAAGAGCTAAACATTTTTAATTTTTGTTCAATAACTCAAATATTTTATTTAATAATAGTCACATTATTTTTAAAAATTATATATTCACTGAAATAGGGTACACGCGTAAAGCGCGTACCCTAAGACTAGTTGATTAAAAAGAAACTAATGGATTAATTAATTATCTAACGCTATACTCCGTGAAGGGACAAGGGTGGGTTGCTTTAGTGGTGAGTACCCTCCACTTTCAACCAAGAGGTTGTGAGTTCGAGTCACCCAAGAGGAAGATGGGAGTTCTTGGAGGGAGGGAACCGAAGGTCTATCGGAAACAGCCTCTCTACCCCAGGATAGGGGTAAGATCTGCGGATATACTACCCTCCCCAGACCCCACTAGTGAGATTATACTGAATTGTTATTGTTATTGTTGTTGTTTATACTCCGTGAAGGATATAATAGTGTTTGATTAAATACATCATATAATTGTTTTTACTATATTTGTGTTATACAGAAAGTAGTAAAAAGAAACTATATCAAATAGTAATGTTTAGTACAAGTTACATATTGGTTTGTTTAGAGAAACATAACATCAGAATTTAAAATTTCAATATTACATGATTGATTGTGAAAAGTTGATAGCAAATATTTGTAGTAATCTAGAGCTGTCAATATGGGCCGGACCGAGTTAGGTCAGCTCATCTTATGCGGACTTTAGCAATTGACGGGTTGGGCTGGGTTAGTCCAATATTTTGATGGGCCTTATAATAATCAGCCCACCTCAATCCTATGTGGGCCCGAGCCCCCACGAGCCGGCCCATCATCTTTTAAAATATAATTTTATATTTTTTCTTTAAGTTCTAACCTAAAAAAGATAAATATTTAAAAATTAAAAAATATCTTATTGGAAAATTTCCGCAAAACTTAATAACTTTTTATATTCTTCCAATACATCACAATAAATATTAAAAAAGTAAAAGACAAGACTATATTCATTCACTAAAAGTCAAAACTCAAAACAAATTATTCAAGAGAACGTCCATGACGCTTATGGAGTATCCAATACATCATCTTCTTCAAACATATTTGAATCCGCTTGTGATAAGGTTGTCTTAACATCTTCACTTTCATCTACGTCTACAATTCATTTGCAATATTAATTAGTTAAATATTAAAATAATAAAATTTAAAAACTAATAATATTCAAATTCACATAAAACAAATATTACCAGTTTGAGTTTGGGAAAAGCCATACAACCAATTTCAAGTAGTAACAAGTATTTAGACATTTTCACGATGGATGCAACTTCTGTACTTTGTCAGAACACGCCCACCAATGCTAAATATTGATCCCGACGCTACAGTGGTAATAGAAATACTAAGTACATCACGCACCATCACTGAAAGATCAGGATATTTTCTAGAATGGTCCTTCCAATACATCTCTTGAAACTTCTCAAGATCAAGCTTTGGTTCCTCTAAATAAAGTTCCAATTCTGACTTTCCATCGCTAGAGACGGTATACATTTTATATTTTATATATTTTAAATAAATATTTTTATTAAGTCCACGGGCCGACCCAACCCAGCCTCAGTCAAGCCTAACAGGCCACGGGCTTACTCGGGCGAGGCTTAAAAGCCTCATTTTTAAATGGGCTCCAAAAAATCTAACCCAACCCTGTTAAATTGCGAATTGGACTAGGCTGGTCCAACGGGCCAATCCTATATTGACGACTCTATAGTAAACGACTTAAAGTGATAAGAGCAAGACTCCATTTTGTAACAACTCAGGCAATAAAGCTAGAGCGGTCTAGTAAGTAGTTATTTATTTTCGAGTTTTAATCTTTTCCATTTAAATTAATGTATATTCCTTTTCTGGATGTCCCAAATATTTGAATTATTCCATTAACAATGCTATAAATATTATATACACTTTAAATGAATTTATCTAATTATCTTATTTTAAAACTTTTGAGGCAGTGTTTGCTTTACTAAATTAACTTTTGCATCATACTTTTAAAATTGTTTTACTACTATTAATAAAAGACAAATTTATTATAAGGAATCGTTTGGTTTATTATGTGGTATAATACGAACAAAAAATAAACATCGTTTGGTTGGTGTACACGATTAACCACCGCAAAACAAATTTTTATTAAATCTCAAGAAAAATGATCCCTGAACTTTAGTTAAACAAAGTTATACAAATCGAAACGAAGAGGGTAGTCATATTTAAAATGTGTAATGGAGTGATAAGTATTTTTCATCCTTAATTAAATAGAGGAGTAAATTTTCATCCTTAATTAAACAGAGGAGTAATGTTTTTGGGTATACCAAAAGAAAAAAAGTAACTTTTGAATAATGAACACAAAATTGAATGACTTTCACGTAACAAAAAAAAGACAAAATTAAATGATAATCCATAAAATTTACTCATTAGATAAAAGTCTCAAGTTCGAACTTTGAGTATTAAATATATGTACACGATTTGGCCGGAAGAAAGATGTTACAAATGTGTTACCAATAAGAATTATAGTGGCCTGGTAAGTTCATTTCATATTCAATCAGAAATTTCGATTTTGAATCTTGAATATGAATGTCACGACCCAAAATCCCACTACAGGTATCGTGATGACACTTAGTCTTTAAGATCAAGTAAGCCTATTATAATTATAATTCAAGCCATTTTTTAAATAGATAATTGAAACCAACAGCGGAAATAATTACAAACAACCTCCCAAGACTGGTAATACAGAGTCACGAACTTTAACTGAATACATGAAATGATCTTAAGGATCGAATACTCAATATTGTTTGATTAACAATTAACAATACAATAAAATAGAAAAACTCCAAGGGACTGCGACGACCAAGCAGTTCTACCTTGAATCCTTGCGATCACACTCTAACTCTGTCCGAGTCCGATATCTCCAATACCTGGCTCTGCATAAAAATGTGCAAAAGTATAGTATGAATACACTACAATCAGTACCTAGTAAGTATCAAGACTAATCTTAGTGGAGTAGTGACGAGGTACATTCAAGACACTCACTAGTCTAATAACCTGTGCAATATAGTATACAAAAATAATAGAAAACAAATAATAATGATGACTACAATAATTAACCAGTGATATACACAGCAGGGCAACAAAAACACCATAAATATTGCTCAACAAATAATGAATACAAGTACAATCAATTAATCAAGTCCTTCAAATATAAATCTTTCGCCTATATATTTTTCAAATAAAAATCTTCAGGGCATACTATTTTCCAATAAATATATTTCGAATATACTCCCTTCAAATAAATATCTTTCAAATAAATCTCTTTCAAATATAACTCCTTCAAATAAATATCTTTCAGATATAATTCTTTCAAATAAATCTCTTTCAAATATAATTCTTTCAAATAAATATTTTTCGAATAAAAGTCACCATGTGACACCTCATTTCAAAATCATAAAATATGGGTCTCAGCCCACTTTCATATTTCCACGGCACCTCGTGCCAATTTCTCTATCACAATCGCACGGACAACTCACGTGCCAATATTATCATCATTTACTCACGGCACCTCGTGCCCATATTTCATATCACAAATACACGGACAATTCATGTGCCAATATCATCATTTATTTACTCACGGCATCTCGTGCTCACATTTTATTTTATATTCCGCCCGGCAATAGCCAAAGACTCCCAATTTCAACATAGATCAGACTATTATCAATTTACCAACAACAAGACAAATTGCACAAGATATAAAAATAAACACAAGAAAAATCACAACATAACATAAAAATTACCAATGCAATAACTCCACATCATCACATAAAAATTACCAACATAATAACTCCACATCATCATGTATCATCCCTGACAATAGCCACCCTTATCTCTCTTATAGCCACTCTTATCACTCCTATAATAGCCTCCCTTATCCCTCCGCCCTGACAATATCAATAGCCACCCTTATCGCTCTGTATAATAGCCACCCTTATCTCTCTGCTCAGACAATATCACAACACACATAACCACAGTGAAATGCCACCCTTATACCCACATAATATCAACAGTGAAATGCCACCCTTATATCCTCATAATAATAGCTCAATTTGTACAACAATTTACACGGAATATTATTACGATAACACAACACAATCAATTCCTATCATAATTTTTCAATGACCACAACCAATTTCAATGATATAATAAAATCAATAAATTTCTCAAAAATAGCCCAAGGCTCCACACAACGTATATAAAATCTTAAAACAATCAACAGAGATGGAAAAGTAACTCAACATAGGACAACGCCTTCTTTAATCCAGATTTTAATAAATATAAATTAATACCTCATTTTAAACTTATTTAATGATTATTTGCAGATAAGGATTTCCATAATGAATTTAATTCCAAGAAAATATCAAATCAACAAGCACACAGAATTCACATAAAAATCCATGTAACAATAACATCAAATTATCATATAAGATACAATTTCGACAAACAAGGAACGAGGCATGACACATAAAGGATTTAATAAGTTCCAGCAATTTTTAATTTAATATATAAGGACGTCTACAATTTTAACCGATATAATTTGCACATATAAACTAAGTACGTACTCGTCACCTCGCGTACATGGTTTTCAACTACACAATTTCCACATAAGACTCAATGCCTAAGGGGTAATTCCCCCACTCAAGGTTAGGCAAGCTACTTACATTTTGAAATTATGCCGATATTCCAAAATAGCCGTCTTGCTTGAATAAATCCTCCGGACAGCTCATATCTATTTAAATTAATTGTATAACTTTATTAAAATTCATCGAAAATAATTTCGGATAATATAACGTCGACTTAAAATTTTTACATTAAAAGTCAACCAAAAGTCAATGTGGGGCCCGCCTCTCGGAACTCGACGAAATGTTTACAAAATTCGAACACCCATTCCGATACGAATTCAACCATACCAATTTTATCAAATTCCGATAACGAATCGACCTTCAAATCCTCAATTTAAAGTCTATAAAATTTCTACTATTTTCAACCAAAAAACTAATTTAATGATAAAAACAACAATAGATTCGGGTAATTTAACCAAAATTGAGTTAAGAACTCTTACCCCGATGTTTTCCTTGAAAACCTCCCGAAAATCGCCTCTCCTCGAGCTCCAAATCGTCAAAGATGGAAAATGGGACGAAATCCCATTTTCAGAACTTAAATCTGCTGCCCAGTCATTTCCTCTATGTGATTGCGAAGTACAAAATTTTTCCACCCCCTTTTTACTCTATGCGATCGCAGCCATTCTCCCGCGATCGTAAAGAAAAAATTCCCACCAACCTTGTCCAACTTCTTCCGAATAATCTCTAGTATAATAGTCATAATATTTTGTACAAAATTCTAAATAATGAATGGTTTAACTTTCTGAAAATTAGACACCAGGATCAATAACTTTCGTGTTTTGGTCATCTCCCAATTCCTTATAGATTTCGAGATATAAGCTTCCAAAGTCAGCCCTGTGCAACACATATTTCTTCTTTGCGATTTCCAAACTCTTCCCGGACGGCCTGTAGTGTATCAACCATAACTTTCGGTAAACTACTCCAAATAAAAATTGTTTTGATTATTTTAAAAACTAGATACAAAGGTCTACAACTTTTATTTTTGTATCATCTCCAAATTCCTTATAAATTGCGAGATATAAGCTTCCAAAGTCGGGTCACTGCAACAGAAAATTTCCTCTACTCGATCGCGAAAGGCCTTCCGCGATCGCGATTCACTGGCCATTTTCTCCCATTTTGTGCTTTGTGATCACGGCCAATTCCATGTGATCATATAGCACACTGTTGTAGCCAAAAACCAGCAGCTATAAATGGCCTAGAAATAGTCCGAAACCACCCCGAAACTCACCCGAGCCACTCGGGACCCCGCCGGAACATACCAACAAGTCTTAAAACATATTATGTACTTAGTCGAAACCTCAAATCACGTCAAAAAACGCTAAAACCATGAATCATACCCCAATTCAAGCTTACAACAACAACAACAACAACCCAGTATAATCCCACTAGTGGGGTCTGGGGAGGGTAGTGTGTACGCAGACCTTACCCCTACCCTGGGGTAGAGAGGCTGTTTCCAAATGACCCTCGGCATCCTTCCCTCCAAGAACTCCCCACCTTGCTCTTGGGGTGACTCGAACTCACAACCTCTTGGTTGGAAGTGGAGGGTGCTTACCATCAGAGCAACCCAATTCAAGCTTACAACAACAACAACAACCCAGTATAATCCCACTAGTGGGGTCTGGGGAGGGTAGTGTGTACGCAGACCTTACCCCTACCCTGGGGTAGAGAGGCTGTTTCCAAATGACCCTCGGCATCCTTCCCTCCAAGAACTCCCCACCTTGCTCTTGGGGTGACTCGAACTCACAACCTCTTGGTTGGAAGTGGAGGGTGCTTACCATCAGAGCAACCCAATTCAAGCTTACAACAACAACAACAACAACAACAACAACAACAACCCAGTATAATCCCACTAGTGGGGTCTGGGGAGGGTAGTGTGTACGCAGACCTTACCCCTACCCTGGGGTAGAGAGGCTGTTTCCAAATGACCCTCGGCATCCTTCCCTCCAAGAACTCCCCACCTTGCTCTTGGGGTGACTCGAACTCACAACCTCTTGGTTGGAAGTGGAGGGTGCTTACCATCAGAGCAACCCAATTCAAGCTTAATGAAACTAAAAAATTTTAACTTATACATTCGATGCCGAAATATATCACATCAAGTCCGATTGACCTCAAATTTTGCACACAAGTCATAAATGATATAATAGACCTATGAAAATTTTCAGAATTGGATTCCGACCTCTATATCAAAAATTCAACTCCCCGGTCAAACTTCCAACTTAAATTTCCTATTTTCGCCATTTCAAGCCTAATTTAACTACGGGCTTCTAAATAATTTTTCGGAAACAGTCCTAAGTCCAAAATTACTATACAAAATTATTGGAATCATTACAACTCTATTCCAGGGAGTCCAACTCCGGTCAACTCTTTTCATTTAAGCCTAAAAAATAGGGATTGTTCTTCCAATTTAATTTCGAACCCTTCCAAAAACCAAACTCGATCGCACATGCAAGTTATAATACGTATTACGAAGTTGCTCGAGGTATTAAGTCACTGAACAGGGAGTAAATTCTTAAAATGACAAGTCGGATCATTACATTCCCCCCCTCTTAAACATACGTTCATCCTCGAACGTGCCAAGAATTATTATGAGGACATTAAATTACTGAGTGTATTCTTACACATATACTCGCGGGTGATTCTACGTCACCGTAAATTTAACAGGGGTCCGACTGTAAGCACTTAATTTTTGACCCGCACATTAGAATTATCATTAGTATTCATAGTCTTTTTAATATTTATTTGAGTTTATAGATATTTTTATCTGCAATTTTAGTTTTAAGATATGAAATTGAAAACACAAAAAAATAGTTTCATTTTTCTGTTTAATTCAGGTATTAGGTATATTTATAAAGATATTATTTTTATTATTATTTGAAAATATCAAAAATAGTTTTGTTTTAACGGTTAATTTTATTTTAATAGTTTATTCTACTTAAGTAGGACTAATTAATATTTTGATAGTATCTTTATCTTTATTTTTATTTAATAGGCAAGAGTTGATATTGGGTTGATAGATTTTTGGCTAATTAGACCAATTTTGAGTACAAATCCGGCCACCAAAGGCCCAAATCGGACAACACATTCCCCTTGGCCCATACTTCTTTACCCTACCACATAAAAGCCAATTCTTTCACAAAAAAAGGGAGAACCCTAGAGTACAAGAGGGAAAAGCTACGCAGCAGCTTGAAAAAGAGAGAGAGAGGAGATCTGCAGATAAACAGACGAAAAAAGAAATAGAGGCAAGAAAATGAGAGGACCTTCTTTTTCGGTTTTTTTCCTCTCAAATCCTCCTCCATTTTCTGCCATAGAAAACCCCTCAACTCCAGCAGAACACAACTTTATTTCCACTTAAAAAGTCAATTGGTAAACATCACAAAATCGCCATCGAACAAGGTCAGTCGAGGTCGCCGACAAAGTTCCCGTTCGTGGTCAGATTTGCTCTTAGATCAAGTTCCATCACTCGAAAGTTTTTTTATCTGCATTTCATTATCACTAAGGTTCATTTTTTTAGCAAATGTCCTACTGTTCTTGGTCTGCTTGCTTCAGTTGAACATATCTGCTGAGATATGAGTTTGCATTTAATAGACTTTGGAGTTACAATAATTTAAGAAATTTGATATTATGCTGTTGTTCAACTTCTCTGATTTTGTAATATGCTACAATAGCTTTGGCATAGGAGTCTTAAAATTGGAAAAGCTCATTAGAGGTTCATTTCCTTCTCTTAATGCATTTCTTGCTCATGAATGGATTAGTATCATTTTTCCCGTTAATTAGTAGATCTTTGTAAAGACCCGACCGGTCGTTTTGAGCATTCACGATCCTTTCAACTATTTAAAATCTTGAATAACTTCCTACAAGGTATTATGACTTGTGTGAATTATCGGTTTTGGTTTTAAGGTATTTCGAAGTTAGCTTGGAAGAATGAATTTCATGTTGGAAGCTTAAGTTGAAATAGTTGATCGGATATTAATTTATGTGTAAACAACCCTGGAATAGGGATTTGATGATTTTAATAGCTCCGTATGGTGATTTTGTACTTAGGAGTGTGTCCAGAAAATTATTTGGAGGCCCGTAGTGGAATTTGGCTTTAAATGGCGAAAGTCGAATTTTTGGGAAGTTTGACCGGGGGGTTGACTTTTTGATATCGGGGTCGAAATCCGATTCTAAAAATTTTAATAGCTCCGTTATATCATTTATGACTTGTGTGTAAAATGTGAGGTCAATCGGAATTGATTTGATAGGTTTCAGCATCGAATGTAGAAGTTGGAAATTCTTAAGTTCCTTAAGCTTGAATTGGGTATGATTCATGGTTTAACATTGTTTGATATGATTTGACGTTTCGACTAAGTCCGTATGATGTTATAGTACTTGTTTGTATGATTTGATGGGTCCCGAGGGGCTTGGGTGTTTTTTTTAGGATCATTGGTTGAGATACTAGTAAGGTTAAGAATTGTGGGAGTTTGACCATGGTCAATAGCGGGTCACGATGACCTCTTTTCAGTATTTTGAGAGCGCGAGCAGGTACGTAGCTTATTTTATGATTGAAATTCATATATGGTTTGTGTCCGGGAGGTTTCGGATGGTTAACGGATCAAAAGTTGGACTTCCTGCTGCAAAAGTTGCTGCAATTTTTATTCTGCTGGAGGACCGAAGGCCGATGACCGAAGGCCGAGGATCGAAGGCTGAGGGCCTGGATAGAACTGTAAGTTATAAAGCAGGGGACTTCATCCTATTTTTCATTTTTGTCAAATTAGAGCTTGGGGAGAGGCTACTTTTGGGAGATTTTTAGAGAAAAATTGGGGTAAATGTTCTTAATTCAATTATGGTTAGATTACCCGAATCCATCATTTGTTTTCACCATTTAATTAGTGTTTTGAGATTGAAATTTGGGAAAATTATAGAAATCTCATAGAAACGAATTTTTGAGATTTCGGTGTTGATTCAGAGTCACCTTTGAGTGAAGCTGGTATGGTTGGACTCGTAATTGAATGCGTTGTCGGATTTTTTAAGTTTCGCCGGATTCTGAGAAGTGGGCCCCCACGGGCGATTTTTGAGCAAAACATTCGGATTTTATGAAAAATTAGCATTTTCTTATGGAATTAATTCCAATAAATTTTATTGACTGAATCGAATTATTTGTGGCTAGATTCGAGGCGTTTGGAGGCCAATTCACGAGAGAAAAGCTTAGCGGAATAAGAATTTCACGGTTTAAGGTAAGTAATAGTTATAAATCTGGTCTTGAGGGTATGGAACCCTAGATTTTTGTATCATGTGATTATTTTGGAGGTGACGCATATGCTAGGTGACGGGCGTGTGGGCATGCACCGAGGAGATTGTGACTTGGTCCGTCCCATGAAACTGTAAAGTTGAATAACTTGTTGTTAGCTATATGCTCTCTATGTATTGAAGAAATTTGACTGTAAATCATGTTAGAAATCATGATTAGGCTATGTGATAGTACTGTTGGGACCCGCAGAGGTCGCGTATTTGTTGAATTATTTGCTAATTACTGTCTTGTACTCAGTCATGATTTTACTTGCGTATCATACTTCAGTCTTTCTTGATTTTGTTGATACACTATGTTATATTTGGTTGGATTGATCTTTTTGATTTTTGAGAGACGAGAGACTAGAGAGGTTGAGGACTGAGTAAGGCTGAGGGCCTGTCGGTGAGGTAAGGATACTATGGCATGTGAGTTGTCCGTGCAACACGTGAGTTGTCCATGCGGGTTATGGCGCTTGGGCTGTAGGAGCCCCTCCGGAGTCTGTACACCCCTAGTAAGCGCGGGTACCCATTGAGTGTGAGTGCTGAGGACTGGGAGCTCAGTGAGTGATTGTTGTCCTAAGAGGCTGTACTTGCTTTTCATTTGTTGTTGCACTTAGTTGCTATCTGTCATTGTTGTGAAATTCTTTGAAAGATTTTATATTCAGAATACATGAACTTGAATTGCATAGAATTGACTTGACTTAAAATGCTGGATTTGAAAGCATGTCTATTCTTTGCTGGAAATACTGAAAATGAACTATAATTGTGTAGCTCGTCACTATCTTCAGTTCCTTATTTATTATTGTTACTTACTAAGTTGGTTGTACTCATACTACACCCTGCACTTCGTGTGCAGATCCAGATATTCTCGAACATAGCGGGTGTTGATTCTTTCGCGCAGTTGATTCTTTTTTTCGGAGATTCTGAGGTAGTTACCGCATTTTGCAGACATTGTATCTCCTTCCCTATATCCTTGTTTACTGTATTTGGTATCAGACTATCATAGATCGTATTTTCCAGACTTGTAATCATATTAGATGCTCATGTACTCAGTGACACCAGGTTTTGGGAGTATTTATATTTGTACTTGTGAGATTTCTTCCGCTGAATTTAATAATTCTCTTTTCAAATTTTAAAGAATACGTGGTTTATTTAGATTTTCGGCTTGCCTAGTATTGAGATAGGCGCCATCACGACGGGTGGGATTTTGGGTCGTGACAATTTGGTATCAGAGCCTAGGTTACATAGGTCTCACAAGTCATGAGTAGGTTTCGTAGAGTCTTGCGGATTGGTACGGAGACGTTTGTACTTATCTTCGAGAGGCTGCCAAACCCTTAGGAAAATTTCACTTTCTTGTATTCCATCGTGCGAAATTGATTCAGCTTGAAACATAACTCTTTGAATTCCTTCCACGTATTCGTATGCGTACATGAGCGCTCAATATCAACTGTACATCGCCGGCTTGTGATTCCATGAACAATGTTTGAGATGTGTATTCCATGTTCTGGTGATGGGCCAGTCTAAGGGATTTGAGTCTAGGTTTATACCACAACTTAGGCTCGGTAGCTTCAGTTGTAACCTATACATTTGGAATCATATGTCCGGTAATGTCCCTACGAGTGAAATTTATGGCTCGTTGAGCGGTGAAATGGCTTTGTGATGAGTATGATTTAACTGCGGGATGTGTTAAGATGATTTGAATATTATTTTATTCCAGCTCAGTATCTGTATTTATGATTTCGAGACTGTGCACGGATTGCTACGATGGCTATGCATTGTTATCTCACAATATTGGTGTAATGGTAATGTGCTTGTTATGTGTTGAGGCGGTGAATGGGTTGAAGAGAGGATTTTGCAGTACATGATTAAAGGGTTCGGCAATTAATTCTAGCAGAGGAAAGGCAATCGGACTATAGATGTTCAAGTTTGGTTGTTAAAGTAACAAGACTTGGTATTTGCGAGCATGGTCGAATTTTCATTGTGATGCTGTATCGCCGTCCTTGTTTGAACGCATTATGGTCTGCCGGTGTTACAGTCTTCTTGGATTTCGCCTTCGGGGTAGGGTGTTATGAAATGGTGCATGAGGGGTGATTGCCAGAGATAGCTGTGTGCAGCGATTCAGAATCGAATGGGTGTTTCTAATGTTGATGGCTCAAGAAAGATGATCTTCGAAGAGGCTTAGAGTCGGTAACCATTTATTGGTTCAGATGCTACAGAGATGCATTTTGATTTGATGTAATTGTTGGACAACAAATTATGAGGGAAGACATGATGAGAAGTGTTTCGCGGTGGTTGGAGTACTAGCAGGTCAAGTAGGAGAAGTAGAGGTTAAGAAGTTGTTTAAAGGAGATGGTTAACTGAAGTAACAGTGGCAGATTAGCATATGGATTCTGTGGTAGGGTAGTCGCGTGCCTTGAGAAAGTGTAGAACGGTTTGGAATCGTGATAGAATGTGATTTGGCCT
>AWOL01S0059832.1:0-19482 GCA_000715115.1 Nicotiana otophora
TTGTATAATCTAAGGGGAAGTATTAGAGAAAGTGGACGGATTTGGATTGTCTATGGCGTAGACAATTCGAACGTCCTCAAGTTGTGGTTGAACTGTTTTGTGGTAAAACACCAGGGTTTGTGTATAAACTTTGTACTCTTTTTACTTGTTGGAATATTTTGAAATAACCTGATATTTTATTTTTCTTATCTTCAATTAATAGCATTGTATTCGTGTTATATCAAGTATTGCAAGATATTTGCTAAATCTCCCACTCGTACGGATTGTTTGATCATTTTGCATTCTTGTTGGGAGTTTGTCCTTCTTGTGGCAGTGACTTTGTCACTCATCTTGGCATGCCTCCTGATTTAGATCTTTTGCCATCTTGACTTTGGATTGGTAGTGCATCTTAAATTATGGAACTTGTTCGTGTTAAATATGAACTAGGAAGCTATTTTTAATATGATTCTTGATTCTCTTGACTATTGGGTTTTGACCCTACTTGATTTGGGGTTTCGGTCCATATTGTTATCTAATTTTGCTTAGTGTGATGGCATGACGTACATATTGGGCGAAAAATGGATATTTGACAAACTCTCTTGGATTGATAGTATATGCTTTCTCAACTCTTGAATCTTGAACATTGTTATTGATATTTGGAAATACTTCAAGGGTTGATATTTGATACTTTTGACATATTTGTTCACTTGTTTTAAATTATGTTTCATTTGAGCTACCTATGACTGAAAATAGGAATTGGAGAAGTTAATGGCTCCAAGCGCAAAGTTTATATGCCACTAAGCTTTATGCTTAGCGATAGTTGTTTTCTATCGTAGGTAATGTACGAGATAAAAATTTGAAGACAACCTTATGAAGTAGTCTTTTTGGGAGCACTTATGGAGATCACATTTGCATATGCACCATGGTTTTGTATACTTTTGTGATATGTACATGATATATATGTCACACTTATGTATGTTATTTGGAGGCTTGTTGGATCTTAAGACTAAAATCTTGTAACTTGAATTTGGCAACTTATTTTGCTGTTTTAGGGTGTGTTAATATCTCAAGTCTTGTAATATGTTAAATATGTACAAACTTGTAGTGATGTTGATTATTTAAGAAGAGTTATATCACCTTATGTTGATATTTTGACAATGTATTTTTTTTTTTAAAATATGAAGAGTATTTTCAAAAAATAAAACTATTGCACTTTGGACCTTATCGCCTATTTCCGCTACTAAATTATTCTGAATATATTTTTTTTAATTAATATCTTCTTAATGTTGTAAGTAGTAAATTAGATTTGTTTCGTAAGTAACACCCTCTCAAAGGGATTTCTACAATAAATGTTACACCTCGTACTTCTGTGATATCGTAAATTTTGTAAATAACTTACAAAGCATGATTTAAATGAGTTTAATGTCATCATATGACTATATATGATGTTTGGAAATAAAATATAAAGTTTGGAAAAAATCGACTAAGGATTTTCCTTGTAATGAAAGTTTTTGAGCAACTAATTTTGTCTGTTATATGAGGTGTTTTGGGACATATTATATACCAAATTAAAGGTCTTGGAATGTAATTTCTAATTCTCTTGACCGTTCATTCATACGACATCCGAATAAAGAGATATGAGCATCGGAAGAAGGGTCGATGAAGCGCACATGTGGTTGACTTTTTAACCTTACTACAAATAGAAGACTTAGTCTTCTTTTTCCTCATTTTCCAGCAAATTCACGCACAAGCAGAGCTTCCATAAATCTCTAAGAAGTTCCTTAGGGTTTTGAAGCAAGTCCATCATCCGCAACTCAAAATCAAGAAGCGAACACATCAACGCGATCCTTACGACTTAGTCAAGACTTTGCCATCCTCCTTTCTCTTCATAACTCGAGTTTTGGAAAGAGATTCATGGCTAATCGTTTTCGACATGATTTGATTTAGCTATGTTCTATCCTTTCTTCTTGATCTTTTAAGAATTTTCAAAGGAAATTTCAGCATGTATTGTATCCTTGTACAGTATTCAATTCAATATGTTAGTATTCAGCAGTAGCTAGGCGTGTTTTTAATGGTTGCAATGTTGTGATTGGATACCGTAGTACTACAATTGACTTAATTGAGATAGAAATGGTTGACTTTGATGTTATACTTGGTATGGATTGGGTGTCTTCTTGCTATGCTAATGTTGACTGTAGAGCAAAGACAATCTAGTTCAATTTCCCAGAAGGGTCAGCTATAGAATGTAAAGGTGTTTCTGCATCGCCAAAAGGTAGATTTATTTCTTACCTTAAGGTCAAGAAGATGATCGCCAAGGGATTCTTATATCATATAGTTCATGTTCGGGACATAGAGAAGGGAACGCCGACTCTTGAATCAATTCTAGTAGAGAATGAGTTCCCTAACGTATTCCAGATGAGTTTTCAAGTCTTCCTCCAAAGCGGGAAATTGACTTTCCCGTCGATATAGTGACGAATATGTAATCAATATCTATTCCTCCTTATATGATGGCACCACTAGAATTAAAGGAACTTAAGGAAAAGTTGAAAGATTTGTTAGATAAGGGTTTAATTAGACCCAACACTTCTCCATGGGGAGCACTAGTCTTATTTGTGAAAAAGAAAGATGGCTCCCTACATATGTGCAGAGATTATAGATAGCTGAACAAGGTCACAATCAAGAACAAATATCCCTTTTTTTCCAGAATTGATGACTTGTTCGACCAACTTCAGGGTGCCAAGTGCTTCTCGAAGATAGACTTGAGATAAAACTACCATCAGGTTAGAGTTAGAGAGTGTGACATATCTAAGACAACATTCAAAACCAAGTATGGCTATTACGAGTTTTTAGTGATGTCGTTCGGGCTGACCAATACCCCAATGGTGTTTATAGATATTATGAACAACATGTTTAGGCTTTATCTGGACCTGTTTGTGATAGTGTTTACTGATGATATTATGGTACATTCCAATTTTGAACCAGAACATGCAGATCATCTGCATATAGTATTGGGTTCCTTCGGGGCCAGGAGTTGTATGCTAAAATTCTCGAAGTGCGAATTTTGGTTGAGTTCTGTAGCATTTCTTAGACATATAGTATCATCAGAGGATATCAAAGTAGATGATTAGAAGATAGAGGTAGTGAAGAATTGGCCTAGGCCTACGGCGCCAACTGAGGTACGTAGTTTTCTGGGTTTGGCAAGGTATTATAGCAGGTTCATGAAAAGGTTTTCTTCCCTTGCAGCGCCACTGAATAGATTAACACAAAAAGCAACCAAATTTCAATGGTCACGTGAATGTGAGTGGAGTTTCTAGGAGTTGAAGAATAGGTTAATTACAACTTTACAGCTCTGATTCTTACATTTCTAGAGAGATCCGAGGGTAATGTTATTTACTATGATGCTTCTCGGATTGGCCTAGGTTGTGTGCTGGTGCAACACGGAAAAGTAATTGCTTATACTTCTAGACAGTTGAAAAAGAACGAGCAGAATTACCCTACACATGACTTGGAGCTAGCAACAATTATTCATGCATAGAAGATTTGGAGGCACTATCTCTATAGCATTCAGGTTAATATCTATACAGATCATAAGAGCCTCCAGTACATATTTAAGTAGAAGGAGTTAAACTTCCGACAGAGACATTGGTTAGAGCTTCTAAAGCACTACGACGTTGACATTCTTTATCATCCAGGTAAAGCTAATGTTGTAGCCGATTCTCTCAGTCTAAGTCCATGGGGAGTTTAGCTTACCTGCAGCTCAGAAAATGGAGTTAGCTCATGAACTCCATCAGTTAGCTAGTTTGGGAGTTAGATTGATAGATTCAGATGATGTAGAAGTTGCAGTTCAGAAACAGCTACCACTTGTTTAGTGACTGAAGTGAAATGGAGGCAATGTGAAAATCCAGTTCTAATTGAGTATAGTCAGGTAGCCAGGAAAAATAAAAAGTCACCTTGCAGAGTTAATAGTGACGGAGTCCTTAGATATAAAGATAGGCTTTATGTTCTAGACGTTTCAAGTTTTACACAAGCAAATTATGGTAGAGGTACATAATTTCAAGTACACCATTAATCCAGGCTCTACTAAGATGTACCATGATCTTAAGCAGATTTACTAGTGGGACAGAATGAAATGTGACATAGCAGAGTTCGTGGCCCGGTGTCCTAAATGCCAGCAGGTAAAGGCTGAGCACCAAAAGCCTAGCAGTTTGTTACAGGAGATAGAGATCCCAATATGGAAATGGGAAGCAGTGAATATGGACTTTATCATAGGCCTTCCTCATACGCAGAGCATGTATGATTCTATTTGGGTTATAGTTGGTAGGCTTACTAAATCAGCTCATTTCTTACCTCTTAGAACTACCTATACAACAGAAGATTACACAAGAGTGTATATCAAGGAGATTGTACACATCTATAATATTCCAGTATATATCATTTTAGATAGAGGCGCACATTTTACAGCTAACTTTTTGCTATCGTTCTAGAAAGGTTTAGGGATGTAGGTGAATTTGAGTACAACTTTTCATCCCCAGACAGATGGACAGGCCGAGCGAACCATACAGACACACAAGGACATGTTAAGGGCGTGTGTGTTAGATTTCAAAGGTAGCTGGGATAAACACTTACCATTGATAGAGTTTGCATACAACAATAGTTGTCATTCTACCTTACAGATGGCGCTTTATGAAGTTTACGGGCACAAGTGCAGATCACCCATAGGAAGGTTCAAAGTTGGTGAGTCTTAGTTGATAGGACCAGATTTGATCCAATAGGTAGTGGATAAGGTTAAGCTGATTAGGGAGAGATTGCTAGCAGCCTATAGTCGACAGAAGTCATATGCGTACTGACGCTGATATCTAGAGTTCCAAGTTGGCAAATGGGTGTTCCTGAAGGTGTCATCTATGAAAGGCATTATGAGGTTCGGAAAGAAGGGCAAGATTATCCCTAGGTATATAGGTCCATACCAGATCATCAAATGAGTTGTTCGTGTAGCATACAAGTTGGACCTTCCGGCAGATCTTCAGGAGATACATCCAGTGATTCATAAATTTTACGATTGGTCAAGAGAGTTGGAAACTAAATTCCACAAATTTTAATTTGGTATAATATATATATATATATATATATATATATATATATATATAAGCGTCGGAAGAAGGGCCGTGAAGCACACATGTGGTTGACTTTTCAACCTTACTATAAATACAAGACATAGTCTTCTTTTTCTTCATTTTCCAGAAAATTAACGCACAAATAGAGCGTCCATAGCTCTCTAATTTGTTACATAGGATTTTGAAGCAAGTCCATCTTCCGCAACTCAAAATCAAGAAGCAACCACATTAACACGATCTTTACAATATAGGTAAGACTTTGCAGTCCTCCTTTCTCCTCATAACTCGAGTGTTGGAAAGAGATTCGTAGCTAAGCAAGCTTGTCACCTGTGGATCAAAGGGAATAAGGTTTGGAAGCAGGAACACAAGAGGTATGTAGGGTTTTCATTTTGTTTTCGGCATGATTTAGTTTAGCTATGTTCTAGCCTTTCTTCTTGATCTTTTAAGAGTTTTTCAAGGGAAATTTAAGAATTTATTGTATCATTTTACAATATTCAATTCCATATATCAAGTATGGAAGAAACTAGTTTAGGTTGAAATGTCAAAATACAACAAAAACAAAAAGGGTGAATCGCCCATTTGCCGTATGCCATCCAGACTTTCTTTTATTCTGTTCCTTTGATGTTTTTATGTATATCTAACCCCCCATATGATCCTAATAGCTTCATTTAAGATTATATAAGCTTAATTATTATGTGTTTATGCTTAGATTATTCCTAAATCATATTTAGACTTTCATGTCACAAGTTAGCCACTATGAGTTGACATTACATTCATAATTCTATTTTGTCAATCGTTTGACACTACTATGAATAACTGGATCTCCTTTAGTTTAATGTTATCATCTTGGCCGGGTATCTATTCCTATGTATATTGTGGCGCTTGGTATTTGTTTTTTGGGGATCATCCAGTTTTAGGGGAAACTCTACCGAAACGTTTGAAAATTCGAAGAGTTGGACAAGTGCTGAGTTCCTTGGTTCTAAATTGATTCTAGAAGGATTCTAATGAGTTAATTATCCTTAATATCTCATGTACATTCTCCGTTTCTCCCTAAACTGGGGATAGACTCCTCCTTCCAACTTATGAATGACGAGCGTCAGATTATGTTTGTGATTCAGTTTATGGTTTCCTTCTTGATCTCTTAAGTCCATATGATGCTGCCACACGTGTTATGCCTCATACATGCTTACATTAATTATGCTGGGGGGGATATAGCCCATAACGCCAACGAGACTTATTGGTTATATGTGGGGGGAGATAGCCCATAACACCAGCCGGGCCTATTGATTTTGTGTTTACCTGCTGGAAGGATATTGCCCATAACACCAGTTAGGCATGTTATATACGCGTATACAGCTACAATTTGCATTGCATGACTATACATGAGGCTAGTTCAGATGTACATTTACCTGATTGGGGAGATATGCCCATAACGTCATACATGTACCAGTTCAGATTGTAGTTCAGTTTCAGCACAGTTTCAGCTTAAACTTCGGTGCAGTTCCAGATCAATTGCTACTTCAGACTCTTGTTTAGCTTTCAGCTTATATTCAGATTTCCAAGTTATAGTCAGACTTTAGTATGCTTTACATATACTTTCCACCCTACATACTTTGTACATATCGTACTTACGTCTTTCCGGGACGCTGCATTTCATGTTGTACAGGTACAAATAGATCTGCGCTTGAGCCACATCAGTAGGCCATCCACCAGTTGTTGGAATCACTTTGCTTACTTTCGGAGTTACTTATCTTTTGATATGTATATAGTCAGCTAGTTTGGGTATGGCGGAGTCCTGTTCCGTCCAGTACTTGTTCAGTTCAGCATTCCTAGAGGCCTGTAGATATGCATCTGTGCAGATAGTATGTTTTTATATATCAGCTTGTGTTAGCCTTGTCGGTTTTTCAGATTGTACAGTTCTTATCAGTTATGTTTATGCTTGTTCAGTTTATATTCATAATTAGTAGATTATCAGCAAGTTTAGTGATGATCGGCACTTAGTGTCGGTTATCCGTCGTGGCCCTAGGCTGTGTCGTGACAATAAGTAAATTGGTTCTTAATTTTTATTGTAAGATAAGGAAGAATTATGACTTTTTTGTAAAGATTTAAGTGATACTCTGCTTATTTTCGGCATGGAGAAAAAAAACAAATTAAACTTTAATATGAGGTGATTATAAGTTTTTGTGTGAAATTTATTGGTTGGATTTTATATTGGAGTGAGGAGGAATATTATGAAAAATTAGAGACGACCCAAGTCAGATGTATGTGAGAATGTGTTTGGTACAACGAGATCATCGATATTTTAGATATTCATAGTTATAATTGCAATATTTACATATGACTAATAAGGAACTAAGAGTTTAATTTTAAAATTTTGACAAAAATATTAATATTTTGAATTATCAAACCAAACCAATGGTGTCAGGTTTTTAAATTTATAAACCAAACCAAACCAACAAAGTCGGTTTTTTCAATCTCGAATTTTCTCGGGTTTTTCGAATTTTTTCCGGTAAAGTCTTCATAGCATAAATGTATAACTGGTGCTCCAAATATTTCTTAAGTCCTAGTAAAATTCAACTATGTAATGTGTTTTCCAAGAAACTAACATAATAATATGAGATAAGTCATAGCGTTATACTAAAATATTCAATAAAAAAGATAAAATAAAAAATTACATAAAATAAATATTGCTAATTAATAAGCCATAATAAAAATTAACATAATCTAAAAATACTATATAGGTCATGCTAAAATAAGTACTAATATTAATTACATAACTAAACACTAAAGAAAAAGATAAACTAAGTTATGCATTTTTATTATACACCAATGTAAAACTAAAATCATTATCCAACACTATCGTCATTCCTAGTATTGAATTGAATTTCTTTTGTTAGCATTAGTATTGATTTGAACTTTGTTTGAGTTACTACATGTATGGGCTATAAAATTTATTTACCATTCAATAATGTTAAGTATAAATTTGAAATAATACGTTAAAAGATAAAAGTATGAAAAAGTTTAAGAAATATTTATAAATTACATTACAATAAATATTTATATGTATAAAATATTTTTTAAAATTATATAAATGTACTATCGGGTCGGTTTGATTTCGGTTTGACTTTTTTAGTTAAAACCAAACCAAATCAATTATGGTCGGGTTTTATTTTTCAATACCAAATCAAATCAAACCAAACCACATCGGGTTTTTTTCCGGTTTGACTCGAATTATCGGTTTAGTGCGGTTTATCGGTTTTATTTGTACATCCCTAGTGTTCAGTGTAGTTTATACACTGACTAGCTTTGTATATTTTCAAAGTGAAAGATATATAATTTTTTTCTTTTTTCATGTTAACTATGTCAATTAACTACGTTTTGATTAATTGCAACTTCAATTAACATCGTCAATTTAAATGTAGTGCCCACTTTTTCGCCCTGTAATTAAAAAATATCCATTTTGCTGGAGTTTAAAATTTCATAAATGAAATTCCATAATAATATTTTGGAGTTTTACTTGTAAATTTTAAAATATTAAAACAATAACTATTTCTCAAATAACACAAAATAAAAAGTAGCTATTTGTGAATTTTACCCCTACATTCTCCTTCAGTTGAGCCCAACTGCTAGCGCCCAAAGCATAAAGTTTGGGCCATACCTAATGCAAGTAAGCCAAGCCTTTTGATTACCAATAAGGGGAGCCGGGGATGGCAATGGAGCGGGGCGGGAGCGGGTGCGGCGCGAGGTGGGGCAGTGCGGGTTTGGGAGTTTGCGATTGCGGGTCGGGACGGGGCGGATTCAATTTTTAACTTAAAAAAAATCACGCGGGGCGGGAATTTTATTTTTTGAACTAATACACATAAAGGCTAAATATTATGTTCTTGAGCGGTATTAAATAGGAAACATCTATCAAAAACCAAGACTGTTTTGCTAGCATAAGTTGAAACCAACGACAAACTTTTGGCATAGATTTTAAATTTGCAGATGAAAGTCATTCTAGAACCATTGTAAGTTATAAAAATAATTGTATACGGTAATGCCACTGAAAATACAAATACAGTAGTGAACTAATGACACAACAATTACATATGAGACAACAATCAGGATTTTCTTCGGCTAATTTTTATTGGCAAAAAAATCACAAAAAGAGAGAAAATTTTTATTAAAAAAATTTATGGGGCGAAGTGGGTGAATGCGGGTGGAGTGTGGGGCTGGTGGATGCAGATTTAAATCTTATGTGAGGCGGAGCGAGGAGGGTATAAATTGTGCGGGTTCAGACATAACCTGCCCCGCACCGCCTGCCATTCCTAAGGGGAGGTGCATATTGCGTATTCTTCTTGGGACAAATACATCAACAAACCCTTAAACTTAATTGAATATTTTATTTTGCCACCTTATTTCTGCGAGATACCTGTTGAACACATTATGTTATTCGGAGTAGGTCAACAAGAGTTGCAGCTAATGTGGAATAGTGTGTTGTTTCATACATTGTACTAGCGCGTGAAATTTGATAAGTTACTTATGCCTGAAATTGAACTTTTTTCATGGTTCAAGATATGTTCTCGTTCAAAACTTAAATTGTTTTTTTATGTAATTGGCGTCAGAAATTCAGTGTCAATGGCCAACTAAGTACGTGTACAGTTTTAAACAATTTGCCAAGTTGATAACTCCAAAATGTTGAACCCAAATTTATCCGATTTCGTCTAACTCCAAAAGAATAAAAAATGAAGTTTTCTACTAAAAATGGGGGGAAATAGCTTTTTGTTGAAAAAACGATCACTACAGAGCAGATGAATACAATTTTGAATTGATTACCTTTTTGTTCAAGAATCAAGTGAGAGTGACAAATGCAACTTTGTGAATGATGTCTTATTGACAAAATCCAACGTTGCTCTTGAAACAACGCACGAAGATGTCTCACCAGGGGGTAGGGGTGGGCATATTTCGGTCCGAACCGAAAAAATTGACCGAATCGAATTTTTTTTTATTTCGGTTTTTTCGGTCGGTTTCGGTTTAAAATTTTAAAATTTCAGTTTTTCGGTTCGGTTTTCGGTTATTAATTTATTTGGTTCGGTTAACCGAAAAACCGAATTATTAGCAAACCAACAAATTTTCGGTTGGTTTCAGTCTAATTTACCGAAATTTTGAAACAAAGCCAACAAATTCGTCAGTCCAATTATTACATAAAGAGAGCCCAATATGATAATGTTTAAACCGAAAATCAAACCGAAATAAACCGAACCGAAATTAGAAAACCGAACTGAACCGAACTTATTTCAGTTCGGTTTCGGTTACTACTTTTACAAAATCGAAAACCAAATAACCGAACCGAATTTCTTAAAATCGAATTGAACCGACCGAACGCCCACCCCTAGTCTCACCTTGCCTAACGTCAATTTTGTAGGCAAGCCAACACTAATACACAATTAATCATTTTAAAACCAATAAGAAAGCAATTTAATAAGAATTAAGGTTGTAGAGTTTTAAAAAGATAGATATAATAAATTCAAACGATGACTAATCAAACCCCAGAATCTGGTGTCACAAATACATGAGCATTCTAACAGTGCTACAACCAAAGTCTTAATAAAAGTACAACTGTTTGAAACAAAAATAAACAGTAGGACTGGATAGGGAAGGGGACTTCAGGGCTGCAGACGTCGTGCAACTATACTTCAAAGTCTCCGTGATCAGCTAATCCTAGCAAGCCTCCACTAACTGCGGATAGGACAAACTTCAGAATCTGCACAAGAAATGCAGAAGTGTAGCATGAGTACAACCGACCCCATGTACTTTGTAATGAGCCTAACCTCAACGAGGTTGTGACGAGACTATAACATGGAACTCACTAAAAACCTGTACGAATATAATGATATAACAACAAAAACAGAGAAGACAAGTACAACATGAAAGCTGGAACAAAATTACATAATAAAGGGCCTCAAAATAACACTTTTGCTCAACTTCCCAAAACAACACGGTATAGCATCAATGGTCAAACACGATAAAATAAGTCATCTCCGTTGCGGCGCGCAACCCGATCTATAATAATATAAATAATAATTCTTCTCCGCTGCAGCGCGCAATCCGATTCACAAATATATAAATAAAACTTCTTCTCCATTGCGGCATGCAACCCGATCCACAAATATATAAATAATAATTCTTCTCCATGCGGTGCACAACCAAGTAAAAGAACTACAAAAAAGGTTACAAAGAGGATAAAATAGTTATATAATAGCACATAAAATCAAATAGTATGTAATGGCAGTTAATAAACAAAGATACGGATACAAAGAATCAATTAACAATTAAGGCATACACGGATAAATGCATGAATTCAACAAGTAATTGCAAATAACAAATAAAGCATTTAACAATTAATAACATGGATTAAATGAAGGCAAGAAATAATTGAAAACAACAATAAATATCCCAATCCGCATGCTTGACCCGTGACTATGCACATACACTCATCATCTTGCATATACGCTATCCCAACACATAAATCAAGTAGCAATTAAACTAATCAAGTCCTAATTTCCTCAAGTCAAGGTTAACCACGACACTTACCTCACTCTGCAGCCAAATCAATGCTCTACCATGACCTTTTCTTTAGAATTAACCTCCAAACTAATCAATTCTAGCCAAATATAGTCCAAAACATTCATAATAAACTTTAGAAACTACTCACGAGTGAAAAATATTCGATCTTTAATGAAATCGAAAAAAATCAATAAAAGTTAATTCCGGGCCCGCTTGGTCGAAATCCGAGATTCGGATCAAAATTCGATTACCCTTTCATCCCGAGCTCGGTTATGTAATTTATTTTGAAATCCGACCTCAATTTGAGGTCTAAATCTCAATTTCACAATATTCCCAAATTCTACCCCAAATCCATAATTTCTACCATGAAAATCCTAGATTTAATGTTAAAAATTCATGAAAAGTAATGGGTAATTGAAAGAAAGTGGATTAGACTTACTTACCAATGAATTTGGATAGAAAGAGTTCTTCAAAAATCACCTCTAGAGTGTTTAGGATTGAGAAATGGTGTAAAATGAGCTAAGTCCTATTTTTTCCTCTTTTTACCTAGCTGCAGGTTGCGACCACCACAAATACGAAGCACAAATCGTAAAATGTGATCATCATGTCAGAAGTCCAGAAGTCTCAAATGCGGCCCATTTATCGCAAATACGAGCAGCCCCCTCGTAAATGCGGATAATTACTTCACAAATGAGAAGCTCACCCCTCGAGACACTGTGTTGCAAATGCAACTCTAAGATCTCAAATGCGCTCTCAGCTAGTTCGCAAATGCGAACCCTTTCCTCGCAATTGTGAGATCACCCAGCGTAGGACCTTGCTCACAAATTCGATGTCTTGGTCGCAAAAGCGAGGCTCGCATTTGCGAGCCAGGCCTCGCAAATGTGAGATTTACAAATCAACACCAGAAACAGAAGTACACAGCTAACTAAAGTCATCCAAAACTCATCTGTAGCACCTCTGAAACTCACTCGAGCCCCTCAGATACCAAACCAAACATGGACAGAAGTATAATAACATTATATAAACTTTTTCGCTACCTCAAATCATCAAAATAATATCAACTAATAGGAATTGATCATCAAAACTCATGATTTCAACTTGAAAGATTATTTTCACAATTTTTTATATAACGCACCGAAATGTGCTTGGGTCACTCCATATCCCAACCAAAAGTATGTACAATTCCAAAAATATTATACGAACCTACCGAAAATGTCAAAATACCGATCTGAGATCGTTTACCAAGAATGTTGACTGTGGTTAACTCAAATGTCATTTTAAGTCAAAAACCACTTTTTCAAAATTTTAAGTACAAACATTTCGAAAAAAGACATGGACCATGCACACAAATCAAGAAGTATCAAATGAAGCTAATGGAGGTTTCAAAATACGAAAATAAAGGTTAGTACTCAAAACGACCTATCGGGTCGTCAAAGAATTGTATCATCATCCATTGAGAATTATGTATACGAGTGTGTTTGATATGATGGAAGTTACTATTTGTAGAAAATAAAATTATTTCTTGGAACCTAGTTGGCCAATGAAGCTATTTTTCAATAATAATAATAATAATTATTATTATTATAAAACACCAAAGATCGCTTTGATGACATTTTTAGGCTTAAAGATTAATAATAACATCTAAGTACCAGTTAAAATAAGTATGATGAATTTAAAAGTTAAGATAGTTATAAGAAAAATAATTTTTGATTATAAGTGAGGGACTAAGATAGGATGACAGAATGTCCCTGTAATGACGCAGCTGGTCGTTTTGGGCATTTGAGCCTCATTCCTCTATTTGATGCTCCATGTGTGTATTTGTTGTTATGTGACTTACATGGTTGGTTGTTTTATTTACAGGAAGGTTTTGGATTGAATTGGAACACTTACTTCCTAGCTTAGAAGCTTAAATTACAAGTGTTGACTAAGTTTGACTTGTATGTATTTGACCTCGGATCGGAGGTTTGATAGTTTTGTTAGGTCGGGATGGTGATTTTGAACTTAGGTGTATGTACGAATTTGAATTTGGAGGTTCCTAGGTTGATTTGGCTCTAATTGGCGAATGTTGGCAAATTGAAGGTTTAGAAGTTCATAGATTTAACCCATAGTTGACTTTGTGCTTATGGATGTCCGTTTCTGATTTCGAGCCTTGGAATAGGTTCGTATGATGATTTATGACTTGTGTGTAAAATTTTAGATCATTCCGAGTTGTTTAGACGTGTTCAACGTAAGTTTGGAATTCAAAAATTTGGATTAGTTCATTAAGTTTGAATTGAAGTGTGATTCATAATTTTGATGCTATTTTGTGTGATTTGAGGTTTCAAGTAGGTCCGTGTTATATTTTGGAATTGATTGATGTGATTGGACGGGGTTTCAGGGGCTCAGGTATTTTTCGGATGGGTTTCAGATCATTTCTCTCATGTTTAGAGTTGTTGGTTTTCTTGTGTTCATTGCGAAATGTCTATTATGATCGCATAGAGTGTTTTGTGGTTGGCTTATTTGTTTTTCGCATCCGCGAAGGTGAGGTCGCGATCGTGGCTTGTGGGGAGATGAAGCTTCACGTTCGCATTTGTGTGTCACGATCGCGTATGGTCTGTGTCTGGCTGGAGATGTCAGATGGCTTAGCCTTTTTGTTCGCGAAAGTGTGTCACGTTGGCTTAGGCGCTGATGAATCGCGATCGCGAAGGAGACCCCTTGCAGACTTAAATATTCTATTTTGAGGGTTTGAGTTGTTTTATCATATTTTGAGATTGGAAGCTCGGATTTGGGCTTTTGATGAAATTTTTACGATTTGGATTGAAGTAAATATTTTTTATCCGGATTTGATTATTATTCGTGATTCCATCCTTAATTTTAGCATTTGAATGATGAATCTAAGTAAAGAAAATTGTGGATTTTAGCAAACCTTTTCCAGAATAATGGAAATTTGAACACCGATTCAGAGTCTAATTTAGATGAAATTTGCATGGTTGAACTCCTATACGAATAGATGTTCAGAATTTGTGACTTTTGTCAGGTTTAGGGAAGTAATCCCCGGTTGATTTTTTGATTTTTGATAAAGATTAGAGCTTTATTAATTGGAATCAAATCATATAATCGTGTTTGATATTATTGAGTTATTTTTTGCTAGCGTTATAAAGATTTGGGCTTCCGTCTTGTACTTTAATGAGTTGTTAGTTGAATTTGACATGCTATTACATGCCCCACTTCTTTGATGATTTGATGACTAAAATGAGATTTGTACATTGAGCTGGCATCACATGTTCTACGAGGTGGTTGATATTGTTTTTCTTATATATTATGTTGGTAGTATTGATATATTGCACAGGTTTTTGACTAGTGAGTATCACATGAGTTGAACCCCGTCACTACTTCACCGAGGTTAGTCTTGATACTTACTAGATATCGACAGTGGTTACTCATACTAAACTTCTCATGTTTTTGTGCATATCCAGTTGTTGGAGGTAGCGAACCTAAACAGTGAGAGCTTCTTTGATTGTGAGGATTCAAGGTAGAGCTGCATTAACCGTAGCAGTCCCTTGGAGTCCTATCCTTATATTTATATTGTTATTTTTATCCAAACAGTATTGTATATTTGATATATTTTTATATATTCAATTAGAGCTCGTGACTCTGTACTACCTAGTTCTGGGAAGATGTTTTGATTATCGCCGCTTTGGCTTGTATTACCTCTATTTCCACAATTATGTTAAACTCTATTTTATTATATCATGTTTTATTAATTTAAATGTTGCTAAGTGATCAACCTGCCTAGTTTTAGATACTAGTGCCATCACGACCCATATGATGGGATTTGGGTTGTGACAGTCACCTTCTTATTTGCAATAGCCATAAAATATTTGAGTAGGAGCCTCAATGAACTGTAAAGAAACTACGCATACAAATACCACCCTAGATGTGTAAGATTGAGAATTACCTACTTGAGGTTAGCAAATGACCTCCTATTGTTTGCCAAAGGTGATGTATCTTCAGTAGCAGCACCACAAAAATGCTTTATCCATTTCTTTGCAGTATCAGGCCTGCAGGCAAATATGGAAAAATGTCTATCTACTTTGGAGGGGTATCGCAATGTGAAAAAGATAGAATACCAAAGCAGCTTGGCTTTACTTTTGGTGAACTCCCCTTCAAATTCATTGGAGTGCCCTTATGTACCAATAAATTATCCCTAGTCCAATGGCAATCACTGTTCCAGAAAATAGTAGCCAGAATCACTTCATGGACTGCTAAAAAGTTGTCCTATGCAGGCAGAATGCAACTAGTACAATCTGTATTATTTGGAGTGCAAACATATTGGGCTCAAATGTTCTTAATACCTGCTATGGTATTAAAGCTTATAAATGCTTATTGCAGTAGCTTTATATAGTCAGGGGCCAACATAATTACAAGGAAAACATTAGTTTCCTAGGATAAGATTTATACTTCTAAATTAGTAGGTGGTGTAAACCTTATAAATTTGATAGTGTGGAATAGTGTTGCTATTGCTAAAACTTGCTGAAATTTAGAGCATAAACAAGATAATCTATAGGTCAAGTAGATCCATGCTTACAGAGGCGAATCCAGGAATTCAAGAAGATAGGTGCACCATTACTTTAAAGATAAACATTTAGTTTGATGATATAAAATTTTACAAAAACAACAACTTGACTAGCAAAAATTATCCAATTCCATTTTCTCAAAAATACATCATCAATTTACATTTGTACTCGACGAGCTTTCATATTTTGAAACCGATCCATAATAGCATCATTACTTACTTTGCAAATACATTACGCTCTATATTGCAAACTAAATAACCATTCAAAAATTCATCACCAATGCTATTACGTAGATCATTCTTTATGAGCTTCATTGAGGAGAATACTCTTTCCACGCTTGCCGTAGCAACAGGTAAAATCAACGTCAGCTTCACAAGTAAATACACAAGACACCAAGTTTGATTCAATTTTGTTTTGTCCATCACTATAGCAAGATCCTTAATTCCTTTCAAATTGAAAAACACACTATCACACTTTCGAGCATAAACAATGAAATTATTAAGCTGGTAACTGAGATCCCCAAGCTCCCTATCACCAAACTCACTTGGATAATACTCGGCCAATTTCATTATTCTATCTTTGTCAAAATTAGCAAATGAATCAACCGGATTTAAACAAGCCATGACAAGGAGTAAGTCAGTAGTCACTACATCAAAACGATAATTGAGCTCTAGAAGTTGGAAATCAATAATAGCATAAAATACTTCCACACGAAAGTGATGTGAATATGAAACATCTGACCTCTTACGCTTCGACCTTGGATAGTTTTCATCCATTTTTGGAATTAAAATACCATGTTTACCACAAAATGAGTAAACCTAGTCCATCAAAGACTCCAATTCACTTTCTCTCATTGTTTGCAATCTTGTCTTTGCAAGGTCAAGTAACCTCATAGCATTGACAATATCTTGATCTTTTTTTTGTATAGCTTTATTCAATTCATTCGTAAGAAGCAACATCTTGAACATCAAGTGCAACATAAACACAAATTCAAATTATTAAATATTATCCAAAAAATTCTTTGCTGCAAATCTATCAAGAGAAAGTAGACAATCATATTGCATATCTTTCAACACATTAACAATTGAAGCAAATATAATCATCAAATTTTTCAAGGTCTTAAAATGAGACCCCCAACGAGTATCACCCGATCGTTGAAGGCCACATTCTTGATTCAATCCTTGCCTGGTATAAACTTCTCCATTTTTAAGTAATTCTTCCAACTTCTCTACTTGGTGTTGTCGAAGTAATTCCTTGTGTTTAAAAGATGCTCCAATAGTATTCAACAAATTAGTGACAACATCAAAGAAATTATTCACTTCCAATGCTTTTTAGAAAGAGCTACAAGTGTCAATTGCAATGGATGAGCAAAGCAGTGAATATAATATGCAGATGGAGCATCTTGCAAAATTAAAGTCTTTAGGCCATTTATTTTTTCCTGCATATTGCTTGCTCTATCATAACTCTGTCTACGTATCTTGGATGAACTTAATGAGTTATCCAAAAGTAAAAAATAAATTGCATCCTTCAGTGATTGTGCATATATATCTTTCACATGGACAATGCCCAAATATCTTTCTATCGTCTCCCCATTTTTGTTAACATATCGTAAAACTAGGGCCATTTGTTCCGTATGTGAGATGTCCTTTGATTCATCAACCAATATTCCAAAATAATCACCATCTAAATCTTTGATAATAGCTTTAGTGGTTTCTTTAGCACAAGCATCCACAATCTCCTTTTGAATGGTTGGACAAATCATCATATCACTTTTTGGAGCATGACGTAATATCACTTTTCCCACATCCGGATGCTTATCTCCATGAAATTCCAAAAGTTCAAGAAAAATACCTTTGTATTCGGAATCTTCACTCTCATCATGACCACGAAATGGCAATCCATTTCTTAAGAGAAACCTCACTGCATCAATTGAGGCATTTAAGCGCATTCGATGATCATTTTTTACTTTCTTGCTTTGTCTGTCAAAAGACGATTGAATTGATTGGCGTTGATTCGCCAAATCTTGCATTCTATTGAAATATTTATGATGAATACTATATACTTCACCGACATGTGCTCTATATCTTTCTGAACCCTTATTCCAACCCCTAAAGTCATCTTTTGTAAAAGCATCCCCGACATGTCCACGACTCTCAAGTTCATTCTTGAATAAATAACAACACAAACAAAATGTAACATCAGCTTTTATGCTATACTCCAACCATTGAGAATATGAACCTTTAAACCAATCGGGATTGAATTGACGCATTTTATTCCCAAACTTAGTTTTAGGAAAGTCATGACCAATCGGTTGACAAGGCTCTCTTTGAATAAAATATCTTCTCACTTCATCTCGAATATTAGGACTATACTGAGAAATGAGTATTCTTTCTTTAGGATCAGTTTCAAGTGATCCCAACCTAATACCACTATTAACATTTGAATGAGGGGAAGGAATTGCTTCTCTTTGATCTTCTGGAACTATTTGTTAATTAGCAGATGGTTGACACGAACTAGAACTTGATTGGCCATTGTTTAACTTGATCAAGTATCTATCCATTTTGATGTTCGAAAAAATTATTCCTACAAAATTAAATACTCGCATTTATTCAATCTTAGACCATATCCATTTTATAAATTGAAATCAATCTTAATCATAACAATTCACGAAAAGGGAAATCACACCCCTTTAGATTTCATTATTCAATAAGGGAATCACACATTCACAGCCCTTTCACATTCAAATATAAGAGGATCACGAATCACGAACACTTACAAATTCGCAATATAGTAGGGGAATCACACCCCTTCTAACTTACAATAATATAAAATGAAAACATACCAGTTCGTCCGCAAAATTTGTAATAGTTTATCTTGATCAACTTAACGTCTCTCTGACTCTGCCCAAGTTTCGAACTTTGAAAGCGAGTTTCAGTGTTTCGCAATGTAATCTGTCAAATGACACACAAAAAAAAAAAAGTACACTACAGGTTAATAGGATAAACAATGAAGCAAAAAAATGAGGAAAATAGAAAAAAATTATAAAGATGAAATCAAATAAAATAACTAAGATTAACAACAAAATAAGAAATAAAAAATATACTTGCTTAAGGAGTAAAAACAAACTTGGAAAATCCTTGAGAAAGAGAGCAAATAAGATTGAAGAATCACTGATAATAGAGATTCTAAAATACCATTCTGGAATTGCGAGATTATAGCGAAGTGAATTGAGATAAGAAAGAGGATCCGGTGATTTGGGGTTTAGAACTATATTAAGATAGAGAGGGGGG
>AWOL01S0059832.1:21152-57501 GCA_000715115.1 Nicotiana otophora
GGGGGAGGGAGACACAATTGACTTTTGGGGTTTTGGCGTGAATTGGGATTGGAATTGAGATTGTGATTTGGGGGGAATATTGGATATTTGGGATTAAAAAAATTAAAAGAAATAATATTGCTGCCACCGTGCAAAACAAATAAAAGAGAGGAGAAAAAATAATAATTAAGTACAAAAATTGACACTTTACTAGTTGACAGCAAGGAAACGAAGAAAAGGCTCAACTAGTGCACCTTTGACTCTTTTTTATCATGGGAGTCAGCAAATACTTTTATAGATATTAAATTAATTATTTATATAATAAATCAAATTTTGTGAGATTAGCATGGGGTCACCGGCACCACCATTTGTTAGGCAGATCCGCTTATGCATGCTTATTACATCAAAGACCAACACCTTACTGCTGCAATAATATCTCAGCAAACATGTTGGATTATTAGGAAAATAATGGAGGCTAGAGAAGTTATGTAGCAAATTCAACTCACCAGTGGAAGCAAGAAAGGTCTTACTAGAGAAATATACATACAACTTCTACCTCACCTCCCCCGAGTACCTTGGAAGAATTTAGTATATAAGAAAGCTCCCAGGCCAAAAGCAAGATTCACTATGTGGCTAGAGTTTCAAGGAAAGCTATTGACCACAGACAGACTTGCCAAATGGGACTGCCTGTAGATACATGTTTCCCTTTAAGTCTACAATAACCCGAGTCTACAGATTATGTATTTGCTTAGTGTGTTTTCACTCGGAATTTATGGAACATAATACTACAATAGCTACATAGACAATTTTATGTGGTTAACAATTGGGAACACATGAGCTGGGCCATCAGTTCTGTAAGGAAGAACTTGTTAATAATTTGTATTTGAAAATATATTCAAAAATCAGAAGCAACGTAAAAACCAAAAATGTAGAAGAACAAAAATTAATTCGAGCCCACTTAATTCACAGTGTTTCATTAAGGAACTTAATCCCCTCCTAGTACCCGAGGTTTAGGATTATTTTCTCCCAAAATAGAACGGATTACCCTTACTGGTGTAACAGTACTTCAAACCCCAGTGACCAACGAACTCAAAGATCGGTATCAAATCACACTTACAGCTTTTTTTCTGTTAAAAATAATGTAGAAGGAAAGAGGAGAAATCAGAATTTTTGTAAGACACATCTGTGGGAAGTTCATGTATTTATATCCAAAAAGTTGAGTATACCGAATAGTTTCAACTCTTTATTTTAAGGTTGCAACTTAAAGTGGTTGTTTATTCAAATCGCCAGATTTAAATTAAAACGGAGGAAAACTTAAATATTACCATTACAGAATTGACTAATTTGGAATAAATAATATTGCGTTATATTAACAAATAAATTTGGTCCAAAAAATTAATCAATCAATCAGATCATTTGACCAAATCCAAATCCAAATCCGAAGCCGACACCGAAGCTGACGCCGAAGCTGAGCCGAGCGAGCGATGATGACGATGGCGAGAGGCTTTCATTCTTCTCAACTCTTTAATAGTTAGAAGAAATACAATTGTATATATACTTATCAAAACTCTTTTCTTCCTCCAATATGAGACAATGTCCCTTTTGTCAAAGAGGGAAATTCAAAAATTTTATTTTCTCTACATTTTCCATTCACTTTATTTTGAGCTCTAACAAGCTTAAACCCAAAAATCACCCACATGAATGGGCAATGTCTATATCATGAAAATATGCATGAAAAACTATGTGATTTACAAGCAAGGACTTATCGCATCTGGATAAGTAGGTTTCCCTTTGAACTTTCCGTAGTGAACTTATGTCGGGTATACTAGGTCAATCGGTAGATTTGATATCTTTGAACCGTCGAACTTTGGTGTACACTTAGACAATCATAAGTCATACAATCAACCCTTAACCGTTTTTGGTTCTCATTGTTGTGTTCGTTTCAGCCATGAACATCGCCTGGTTTCATAAGTGCGTAGAGAATTGGCCTTGCAAAATTCTCCTCGAAGCGGCTAACACTTCACACTTACATAGATGATTACTAAATATGTCATCCCGTAGATACACTCTTTGATATACCCCATATTTAAAAACCCTTAATGTTTTATCCCTGCTACTAAACATTGTCTCATCACGAGATCGTGGGATCTCCAATCTTCTAGGTAGAGTTATCTCCACAATGACTTGTCCTTGGCCATAGTCCCATTTCCCTCAGACACATTATCGCGTGACTTTACATAGTCAATTGTGATAATCCCCTAGAGAGTAGTTGTCTAATGGTTTTATGTCTTCGTCGTATATGACGAGATTTACCGTTATACATAACGCCCCCAATCCTTTCAATTGCCGTTTGACTATCGCAATATATTCATATTGGTGCCAATGGTTTGGTCCAAAATGGAATATCTTACAAGAAATTTAGGAGCCATTCAGCTTCTTCACCGACTTTATCTAAGGCTATGAACTCATCCTTCATTGTAGAGAAGGCAATACAAGTTTGTTTGGACGACTTCTAATATACTTCTCCTCCACCAATAGTGAATACATATTCACTTGTAGATTTAGAATCAGTTAAACCGGTGATCCAATTTGCATCGCAGTATCCCTCAATCACCGCAGGATAATTATTGTAGTGCAAAGCAAAGTCTTGTTTATGTTTTTAATATCCCAGAACTCGTTTCATTTCCATCCAATGAGATTGACCTGGATTACTCGTGTATCGACTCAATTTACTTATAGCACAAGCTATATCTGGTCGAGTACAATTCATGATATATATTAAACATCCCAACATACGAGCATAATCCAATTGTGATATGCTTTGGCATTTGTTCTCTGCAAGTGCAAGATTCATGTCAATTGGAGTCTTTGCAACTTTAAATTCTAAGCGCTTTAATTTTTCAAGTACTGGTTTAATGTAATGAGATTGAGACAATGCCAGACCTTGAGGAGTCTTACGGATCTTAATACCCAAAATTAAATTGGCAAATCCCAAGTCTTTCATATCAAACTTGCTAGTTAGCATACACTTAGTCGCATTTATGGTGGCAATGTCATTACTCATTATCAGTATATCATCCACATATAAGCAAATAATGACTATGTGATTTGAAAATGTTTTAATGTATACATATTTATCACATTCATTTATCTTAAAACCATTTGACAATATTATTTGGTCAAATTTTGCATGCCATTGTTTGGGTGCTTGTTTTAGTCCGTAAAGCAACTTAACAAGTCTACATACATTTTTTTCTTTTACCTGGAACCACAAACTCTTCAGGTTGTTCCATGTAAATTTCTTTCTCTAAATCTCCATTTAAGAAGGCCATTTTTACCGTTCATTCAATGAATATCAAGACTATATACCGCAGCTAATACTACTAATGTTCGTATGGACGCAATTCTTGTAACTGAAGAGTACATATCAAAATAATCAATACCTTCTCATTGTCTGTACCCTTTGACCACAAGACTTGCCTTATATTTGTCAATAGTACCATCATCTTTCATTTTCCTCTTAAAAATCCATTTAGAACCCAACGGTTTATTGCCTAGAGTAAGATCAACCAATTCACATGTGTGATTGTTCAGTATGGATTCTATTTCTCTATTGACTGCCTCTTTCAAAAATAATGATTTGGAAGAAGACATAGCTTCTTTAAATGTTCGAGGCTCATTTTCCAATAAGAAAGTCACAAAATCTGGTCCAAATGAAGTAGATGTTCTTTGACGTTTACTACGTCTTGGATCCTCCTGATTATACGTACTTTCTTTTGTTTCTTCCAGGTCATTTAGATCTTTCACCAATCGACTCACATTCATTTTTATACGGATATAGATTTTCAAAGAATTCAACATTATCTGATCTTATAACCGTATTATTATGAATGTCGGGATTCTTTTATTTATGAACCAGAAATGGATATGCTTTACTATTGGCTGCATATCCTATGAAAATACAATCAACGATTTTCGGTCCTATCTTTACCCGTTTGGGTTTAGGAATTTGCACTTGTGTCAAACACCCTCACACTTAAAAATAATTCAAGTTGGGCTTCCTTCCTTTCCATTTTTCATATGGAATAGATTGTATTTTGCTATGGATTACTCGGTTTAGTATCCGGTTAGCTGTAAGAATGGCTTACCCCCACAAGTTGTGTGGCAAACCAAAACTTATCAACAAAGCGTTCATCACCTCCTTTAATGATCGATTCTTTCTTTCCGCAATTCCATTAGATTGGGGCGTGTAAGGGATCGTTGTTTGATGAATAATTTCACATTCTAAACATATTTCTTCAAAAGTAGATTCATATTCACCATCCCTATCACTTCTTATCACTTTGATTTTCTTGTTAAGTTGCGTTTTAACTTTATTTTTGTATTTCTTGAATGCATCTATTACTTCATCTTTACTATTACGTAAGTAAACATAGCAATATCGAGTATTGTCGTCAATAAAAGTTATGAAATACTTCTTTCCATCGCAAGATGGTATTGACTTCATGTCACAAATATTTGTGTGAATTAAGTCTAAAGAATTTGAATTTCTTTCAACTGACTTATAAAGATGTTTAACATATATAGATTCCGCACATATTTGACATTTTGATTTGTCGCATTCAAATTTAGGTAATACTTCCAAATTAATCATTTTTTGCAAAGTTTTATAATTGACATGTCCCAAACGTATATGCCATAAATCATTTGACTCAAATAAGTAAGAAGAAACTGAAATTTTGTTATTGTCAACAACCATTACATTCATATTGAAAAGGCCCTCAGTAATGTATCATTTTCCTAAGTACATCTCATTCATACTTATTGCAACTTTTTCTGAAACAAAAACACACTTAAACCTGTTATTGACGAGAAGAGAAATATAAACTTAGTTCTTCCTTATTTCAGGAACATGAAAAACATTGTTCAGAGTCACCACCTTGCCAGAGGTTATCTTCAGGAATATCGTTCCATAACCTTCAATTTTGGTTGTTGCAGAATTTTTCATAAAAATGGTCTCGTCGGATCCAGCGGGAGCATATGAAGAAAATGCTTCTTTAACAGCACAAACATAGCGGGTGGCTCCAGAATCAATCTACCCCTCCTTAAGATTTCCTAATAAGTTGCATTCAGACAACATAGCGCATAAGTCATTAATATCATCATTTGTTTCAACCATATTTGCTTGACCCATTTTCTTATCTTTCTTTGGAGCACGGCATTCTGCAGCTTTATGTCTAAGATTTCCACAATTTTGGCAGTTTCCCTTGAATTTCTTCTTGCTGGGGTAGTTCTTTGGCCCAGAAGACTTCTTTCTCTTTTTCAGATTAGTTGGAGCAGTCGCAACAATATTTGCTCCCATAATTGTTGAGTTTTCACGTGTCTTCTTTTCTGCAGCTTTATTGTCCTCTTCGATCCTTAAATGAACGATGAGATCTTCGAGTTTCATCTCTTTGCGCTTGTGTTTCAAGTAGTTCTTAAAGTCCCTCCATAAAGGAAGCAACTTCCCAATCATTGCTGCAACTTGAAATGCATCATTGATGACCAAACCTTTAATGAAAAAATCGTACTCCCTCCGTTCCAGTTTATGTGAACCTATTTTCTTCTTGGTCCGTTCCAAAATAAATGACCCATTTCTAAATTTGGAAATAATTTAGCTTAAACTTCTAATTTTACCCTTAATGAGAAGCTTTTATAACCGCACAAATACTCTGGACCCATTTCTAACTTGTTTAGGACCACAAATTTCAAAAGTCTTTATTTTTTCTTAAACTCTGTGTCCAGTCAAACAAGTTCACATAAATTGGAACGGAGCGAGTAATTAGTAGCAAAATTAATACTTTCAACGGAAGCATTAATTTGGATTTTACCTTCAGCAAGAAGATCATGAATTATAACTTGCAACTCTTGAACTTGGGTAATGACAGGCTTGTTGTCTACCATCTTATAGTCCAAAAATTTGGCTGCAGCAAACTTCTTCAAACTGGCATCCTCGGTTTTATACTTCTTTTCCAACGCATCCTATAGTTCTTTCAAAGTTTTCACATTACTATAGACGTTGTAAAGATTATAGTAATTTGAAATTAATCTTAGAAATATTTTCGGGCTTTTCCGCCGGAGCTGGTGGTGGCACAGAACGACTGTAAGGAAAATCAGTGGGAAAGTTTATGCATTTATAGCCAGAAAGTTGAGTATACCGAAGAGTTGCAACTCTTAATTTTAAGGCTGCAACTCAAAGTACTGTTACAGAAATGACTAATTTGGATTAAATAATATTACGTTAATCTTAATATTAATAAATAAATTTGGTCCAAAAATTTAATCAATTAAATCATTTAATCTAAATCCGAAGCCGAGCCAAGTGACGACGACGGTGACGACACGAGGCTTGCCTTCTTCTCAACTCTTTAAGAGTTAGAAGAAGTGCAATTATATATATACCCATCAAAACACTTTTCCTCCTTTATTATGGGACAATGTCCCTTTGTCAAAGAGGGAAATTCAAAATTTTTATTTTTCTCTCCATTTTCCATTCACTCTATTTTGAGCTTGTTTACCCGAAAAATGGATAGAGTTAAATTTACAAGTGGTTCTAAGGGTATGTAGTATAACTTGACACAAATCGTAAGAATGAATAGAAATATCGAGTGTTGACTGTAGAGAATGAAAAATAAGCAAAGTTAGAAAGACGATGATTTATGGTTTAAGCAAGATGAATCAATCTATGAAGCTCAAAAAGGATAACCCTTCAACATAGGAGTGTATGATATCTCAGTTACAATGTATGCCAAAACTTGGTCCTTACAGAAATATAGCATCCTTTTTATAGTGGGGGGATCCTACTTTAAATATAATTAAAATACATAGTGGGGAACCCATGATAAATCAGTTTTTCCCTAATTCCAGCCGAGATTCTCTCCCTTAGTGCGGCTGCAACGGCTTTTGTCTATAAGCTCGATCTTGATCGGAATCGGTATTGGTCGGTTTTCAATTTTAGAGCTCGATGCGGGTTTGAGGTCGATGCTGACTCGGGGTCTGGTAATGACTTGGGCTCAGTATTAGTTGTCTTTTGACCCTTAAGCTCGATACCATCGCATCTCATCATAGTTTGATTCGGACCCGAGCTCGATAATGACTTCGAGCTCGGTATTTGACCTATACCAAAAATTTAAAGCTCGTTTGTGCCTTCTTCGGATCCTATCTCGATATTATGAAGACTTTCTTTGGTCCATTATGTTCCCATATCGATCAGACGTACAAAGGACAAAATCAGTTTCGACCGTATACAGATAGTCCACTCGTTTCTCGTGAAGGATGTGGCGAGAAACGATATGATTTCCCAATGGCTCGATCAGAAATAATCTGACATTTACATCGGGCTCGATCATGACGCACGTGATAGATGTCCCGTCAGTTTAGTTTTCCAAGGCATTTAATATGTGTCACACGATGGTCGGCCACTATTGATACTGAACCGGCATTGTTTAATCTATAAATAGCCCCTTTGTTTAACATTTATCACTTTTGCGTCTCCAATCTCCAAATTTTATAAAGTTCTTTATTGCATCTTCTGAGTTTATCTGTAAATCTGTGATTATTTCACTGCAAAATCTCCTTTCAAAAAACATCAAATCTTTGTTACCTCCTTCTATTTTCGATCTTTAAATCCAAAAATGGCGAAAACATCAAAAATCATTCCTCAAAAGAAAAAACTTCTTCTTCACAACCTGCCGCCGACAAAACACCGGTGGAGCCATGGCCTGGGGAGTGCGTTCCTGGGGCGTGTGTTCTTACCTCCGATTTTATGGTTGATAAAGGCTCATCGGTTCCCGGCTGATGTGAGCCAGTATCGAGGTATATGTGTTCGATAACCGAGGGGCACCTCGAACAACTAAAGAAAGATTACAATTGGGAGAACAAAGAAATAGTAATCCCGTCTTCTGAAGAAGATATCAACACTTACGTGAAAGGGTTTTTAAGTGCGTATACTTACCCTTTTATTTTAGGTCCCCTCAACCCTGTTATTATTGATTTCTGCCATCAATACCAAATAACCCTAGGCCAGATCCATCCTTCTTTTTGACGGATCGTTATTTTGATCTGTTACTTCGTGAAAAAAATCGAGGGGATGCCTTTCACCCTCGACCATCTCATTCGATTGTACTGTCCTCACCTCATTCGAGGCGGGTTAATAAAACTTCAGCACCGGGCTACCAAGATTCTGTTCTCGAGCATAGATGAGGACAGAGATCGAGGCTGGATGGGAAGGTTCATTCGAGTGAAGACTTCAGACCTGATTCCGACTGAAAAGATACCATTTCCCGAGGAGTGGAACATGAAGCGTAAGCGTAATTCTGCTGTTATGTCCCACTATTTTTCCCATTTTTATTTTCTCACCGATATCCCCTTTTTGTGATGCAGTGGTTCCTTGGATGCCAGGTGTAGTTTTCGACCTCAAGAACTGTAACGACCCGACCGGTCGTTTTGAGAATTTGATCCCCGATCCCCTAATAACTATTTTCCTCACATTTGTTTCCGCTATTGAGACTTGTCGGAGTGATTGGTTTTGGAATTCAGAGAGTTTTGGGACATTTAGTCCCTAGTTGTGAGTTTAAGCCTTAGAGTTTGGATCGTAGTCAGAACTGTATAAAGACTAATCCGAAATAGAATTTTGTTGACTCAGTTAGCTCCGTTGAGTGATTTTGGGGTTAGGAGCGCGTCCGGAATGTGTTTTGGAGGTCTGTAGTAGATTTAGGCTTGAATTGACGAAAGTTAGTTTTTCGTTGATTTCAGCCGATAGTGGAAATTTTGATATCGAGCTCGAAATGGAATCCCGAAAGTGGTTGTAGGTTTGTAGTGTTATTTATGACATGTATGTATATTTTGAGGTCATACGGACTAGATTGGATGTGGTTCGGCATCGTTTGTAGAATTTGGAAAATTTTCAATTTTTAAGCTTAAATCCGTGCTTAATTCATGCATTTGGTATTGTTCGATGTGGTTTGAAGGCTCGACTAAGTTTGTATGGTGTTTTAGGATTGGTTGGTATGTTTGGTTGAGGTCCTAGGGGCCTCGGTTGTGTTTCCAATGCTTAACGGAATGAATTTGGACTTAGGAAAAATCTGGTGCCTTTGCTGGTTCTGGTGTTTCGCACCTGCGGAAGGGACGCCGGAGGTGCAAGAGCTGCAGGTGCGGAGGGAGTGCGCAAATGCTGAATTGGTGGGGCTGGTGATGGAGCGCAAGTGCGCAAGTTTGACAGCACCTACGAGCCCACAGGTGCGAAGCGTGGGCGCAAGTGCATAGCCTGGCTGCCTTAGTGAAATGCGCAGATGCGTCGATTTGGACCGCAGGTGCGATGAATTGCCCGCAGATGCGGCCCCAGTCCGGATAAGTGACCTTCGTACCTGCGATGATTTTTTCCACAGGTGCGTGACCGCGGATACGGCCCCATGAGTGCAGGTGCGGAAATCGCTGGGTTGAAGAGGCAGCTTCAAGGGTTCATTCCTCATTTTTTACCAATTCGATTTAGAGCCCGGTGGGAAACGATTTCTCAAGGGATTTTGAAGAAGAACTATTGGGTAACTAATTCTAACTATATTTTTATCATAATACATTAATCTATTATTGTTTTCCTTGTTTAATTAAGGAATTTGAGGGTAGAAGTTTGGAAATGGGGAAAAGGTTCCCCAATTGGAAATCTGAGATTTTAATGGGAATTTGACGTCGGATTTAGATGAGTTTTGTTCAAGTGAACTCGTGAGTGAATGTGTGTTCAAAATTTATAATTTTAACCCGATTCCGAGACGTGGGCAGGGGTGACTTTTTGGGTGTTTTCCCTAATTTCACGCTTTAGCTTCGAATTAATTAGCTAAATTAGTTACTTGTAGTTATATTTACATTACGAAATTAATTTGAATAGATTCTGGCCATTTGGAGTCGTATACTCTTGGCAAGAACGTGATAGCGAGTTGATTTGAGCGGTTCGAGGTAAGTGGCTTGCCTAGTCTTGTGTTGGGGATTTCCTTTTAGGATTTTTGATATTAATTGATGTATGGGCACTGTGTACGTGAGGTGATGAGTACATACACAGGCTATTATTGCAAAAATCCCATTTTTTCTTTTTAAATCATAAACTATTTTTCCTTATTAAATTGCACTAATACGTTTAATTATTAAACTTAGACTAGAGAAGCATGCTTACGTGTTTTAACTGCCTATTTGACATTTTGTGCGCCATGCTTAGTTAAGTCCCTAATTTCCTTATCTGTTTTCAGTATAAACTGTATAACTCGATGCCATACCTGCCATTTCATCTTGCGTTGCATATTTAAATTGGGACTACGGACGTATTCCGGGAGATCCCACTGTCTTGTATATTTATTTTGGGACTACAGACGTATTCCGTGAGATTCCCCAGCACTGCATATTTACTTTAGGACTACGGACGTATTCCGGGAGATCCCCCAGCACTGCATATTTACTTTGGGACTACGGACGTATTTCAGGAGATCCCCATGTACTGCATATTCATTTGGAATTACGGGACGGTATCCCGGGAGATTCCCCACTGTGTTTACCTTGTTCTGAGACGAGAGCTCCCTTAACTGTTAAATTTTTGAGAATTTCTTTAATTGTGTTACCGTAAATTTTACTTATATCTTTTACTGTTTAATTTATTATATTTACTCTGGTAGGGCCTTGACCTGACCTCGTCACTACTCGACCGAGGTTAGGCTTGGCACTTACTGGGTACCATTGTGGGATACTCATGCCCTTCCATGCACATGTTTTCGTGTGTAGATCCAGGTGCGAGCTATCACCCTCGGGGTTAGTGCATGCTGCTGATTTTAGGAGACTTCAAGGTACTATTGTTTGCGTCCGCAGATCTTCAGAGTCCCCTTCTACTCCCTCGCTTAGAGACTTTCTTTATTATCTTCAGACTTTTGTATAGAACTACATAGATTATAGCAGCTTGTGACTTAGTGATATTCCGGGTCTTGGAAAATTATTTTATATATGCTGAGTGGTACTACTCTTGGCTATTCACAATATGTTGTTTATCTTTAAAATATTGTGTTTTCTTTATATTTTTCGTAATATTAGGCTTACCTAGTCGTAAAGACTAGGTGCCATCACGACACCTTACGGAGGGTTAATTTGGGTTGTGACAAGAACTGGGTACGGGATCTAGCTTCAACCTCTACATATGTCGAGCGCTTATGGCGTGATTTGTCAAAGGGCCAATGGAAGGCCAAAAATTATGGTAAGCCTATTTCTCATATCTTTGGTAGTTCGAACGAGATGTTTTCCATATATTTAAATCATTTTTCTTGTATGTAGGTGTGGGAAAAGATGCGGTTTTGAGGCCCCCGCCCGGCGAGGAAGAGGCTTCGATCTCTGTTCCAAAATCGGTGAAGGATAATAAGAGAAAAAGGGCCTCTGCTTCCGAAGATCCAAAACTGAAGACGAGGATGGCTCGTAAGCCGGGAAAGAATACCATCCCTTTAACCATAGAATCAATTCTACTTCTAAGGGATTAAGACGAGGAAGAAGAAGAGAACGATGGGTCCGTATTGGTGGCCCGAATGAAGAAAACCATCGATACCCCACAGACAGCTGCGTCGATGGTGATTTATAAAGCTACGCCTCGGACTAAGGAGATATCGGAGGAAGGTTCGGGCAGAGTCCCTGAACCGTTAGAGATCGAGGATTTCCCACCAAAGTCAACAAATGGTGGGTATATCAGGAGAGGCCGGTCCTAAAGCTCTCCAAACTAAGGAGAATACCCCAAGCGAGCCGCTTGGAGCAATAGTAATCGAAGACTCGCCCAATCTTCCTATCTTTTTCGAAGGGGCGATTCGGGAAGACCAAGATTTGGGGGCCCTCAAGATAAACCGATCTTATAAAGGGGAGGACCCTTCTGTGATTTGTTTGCTGGTGTCGAGGATGTTGTTGGCCCTAGTGATGTGTTGGGCCTTTTATGTGAAGTGCAACAAGCTCTAAATCGGGTAAGCTCTAACTCCCTCGTTGATACCACTTTCATGTTTGCTATTCTTTTCTAACTTCTTTTATTCTTTCTTCGTAGGACGTAGCGGTTCATCGAGAAGCATGTTCTCGGTCTCGAGACAAACTGTGTCGATACGAGGCTGACCTTCAACAGGTTACGGAGGAGAGGAACGACCTTAAACTCCGCTTAGGGCAAAGGGAAGAGGAAAGCAAGGACCTCCGAGTTGAGTTGGCCAAGTCTCGCCAAGATCATACCGATCTGACCGAGCAGGTAATGATAATATTAAAAGCCTACGGGCTCGATACTGGAACGGTGGCTAATATTTTAGTCTCACAGCTACAGCAAAAGCTTGAGATGATTGGGAAGCTCCGTGAGGAGGTCGATGTGATAAAGGCGGAGTCCTTAAAGTGGAAAGAAAGTATGGACCGCTTTGCTGCAGAGAAAGAAACTGCTCAAGCCCAATTATCATCGGCCAAAAACCAACTTCACAGCATGAAGGAGAAGTGCTCGGTTCAAGCAAGAAAAATAGAGGAGCTCGAGGCTCGGTTGGCCTCTGAACTTGCCAAGGCCAAATCTGACGCCGAAAAAGCAAAGGTCAATGCGGATGCATTCGTGGCCATCTATCGGGCCGATGCTGAAGCTGCTCAGGTACAAGCAAGAGAGGCAGTCGAGACCACTAAAACTCGAGCACATTGGGTTGCTGAACTTGTTAAATACCAATCTCGGAGGGAGACCCTCGAGGAGATCCATGCTCGAGGTTTCGATCTCACCGAAGAGATAAAAAAGGCTAAAATGCTCGAAGCTGATGCTGAAGCCTTGGCTTCCGATGATGATGATGATGGTGATGATGGGAGCAAGAGTGGGTCCGGGAGTGGGGAGGAGTCTGATGGAGAAGAGACCTCCCCCGGAAATAACCAAGAAACTTAGCCCTTAGTTTCCATTTTGGTTTTTAGTGTAGTGTCCTGTTCGGACGTTGTAAACATGCATATATGTATATAAAGATCTTTTCTTTTCCTAACTTGCCTCTGTTTTATTCTATGCTTTGTGATGATTGCTTCATTCATGCCTTATGAAGGTTTTCATAAGGCTTTAGGCAATTTGATCGAATTCGGACCTTGTAGCCTTTATAACCGAGTGAGTGTTTGCTCGAACTCGAAATAAGTTAGCTTATAGGCTTAGTAGTCGGGTGAGTGATTGATCGAACTTGAAGTAATTTAGCCCGTAGGCTTAGAGGTCGAGTGAGTGATTGCTCGAACCCGAAGTAATATATCCCGTAGGCTTGATAGTCGAGTGAGTGATTTGCTCGGACTTAAAGAAAGGTAACCCGTAGGCTTAATAGTCGAGTGAGTGATTGCTCAAACTCGAAGTAATGTAGCCCCTAGGCTTAGTAATCGAGTGAGTGATTGCTCGAACTCGAAGTAATGTAGCCCGTAGGCTTAGTAGTCGAGTAAGTGATTGCTCGGACTCGAAGTAATGTAGCATGTAGGATTAGTGATCGAGTGAGTGATTGCTCGAACTCGAAGTAATGTAGCCCGTAGGCTTAGTAGTCGAGTGAGAGGTCACTCGAACTCGAAGTAATATAGCCCTTAAGCTTAGTAGATAGTCCCCGAGTGAGAATGGTTGCTCGAACTAGAGTCGGGGTAGCCCTTAGGCTTTGTTGTCGAGTGAGTGTTGCTCAAACTCATTGCTGTTTCGGTTGGCAGTCCCTGAGTTATGGGGTAATGGTCGGCCCTTAAGCCTGTTTGTATAATAGATCTCGAAATAGAGGAACTTTTCTTGGATATAAGATATCGGTGAAGAAATGTTTCTTTGTAAGTCATTATACGTGTGTTCATGTTTTGTGTCAGGGCTCGGGCCAATTACATGGGCATGGCTCATTTGACCATTTGGCCCTTATAATTTTTCCTGTCGAGACACTGTTGCCATGAAATAATGAAGTAACTTCCTTTGCACCGAACTTGATAATCATCGTTGATATGTCCAATGACAACGCCACCCAGTATTCGAGGTTGATTGTAAGGAGACCTCGGATGCTGTTGAATTGTTCCGAGTTAGCACGATCAATGGTTGCCTCATTAAAAAACCTTGCCGAAAAATCCATTTAGGACAAAAATCGGTCTAAGGGAAAAAAGAGTGCAACGCATGCTTTCTGGCCTAAAGGCTTCGAGTTTAATAATTCGTCCGTCTTTGGTCGAACACCTGCAAGGGTTAGTTTCGAAATATAATTAAACAGGGGGGTTCGTACCTTAGCAGTAGTATCGTTTTAGGCGTGATATGTTCTAATTGCTTGGTAGTTGATTGTTATCTTATTACACCAAGCTTGTAGGATTTCCACTACACGGTCGGTATCGGTCTCTGATCGAACTTTGGTTGGTAGCCCTTTTAATAACGGACCTAGAACCCAACTAGTCGTCTTCGACTCTTATTTTGGATTGATATCGATTGTGCACCTCAGCCCAAGTAATAATTGGGTACTCAATCAGATTACGCTTCAGCCGTCGTGAAGCCATCGAGCTTCGTTCGTTTAGACCTTGAGTGAAAGCTTGAACAACCCAGTCGTTTGTGACTGGTGACAAATCCATTCGTTCAATTTGAAAACGAGATATGAACTCCCTTAGCATCTCGTTATCCTTTTGTCTTACCTTGAATAGGTCCAACTTCCTGGTCTAGACCTTTATGGCCCCGACATGCGCTTTTACGAAAGAATCTGCAAGCATAGCAAAAGAATCGATTGAATTAGATGGTAAATTATGATACCATATCATTGCCCTCTTTGACAGGGTTTCACCGAATTTCTTCAATAATACGGATTCGATTTCATCATCCTCTAGGTCTTTCCCTTTAATGGCACATGTGTAAGAGGTGACATATTCGTTGGGTTCGGTAGTTCCGTTATATTTAGGAATTTCGGGCATGCAGAATTTCTTTGGGATCGGTTTAGGAGCCGCGCTTGGGGGAAAAGGTTTTTGTACGAATTTTTTGGAATCTAATCCCTTCAATATCGGTGGTGCCCTCGGGATCTGATCAATCCTAGAGTTATATGTTTCCATTTTTTTTGCCTCGATTCTCCTTTCTCCTGACTCTATTCGTTTGGCCAGTTCTTCGAACATCTTAGTAATTTCGGGACTAGTCCCCGATTCTTGCTCATTTGACCTTACTACAGCTGGCTCCGTTCTATAGGTGACTTCCCGGGGCGGATTGGGCTCTGACCTGCTCGGTATCTATGTTTGACTCTACAACTGAGCTATTGCTACCTGTTGAGCTTGCAATATTTTGAAAATCATACGCAAGCTCATTCTGTTTTTTTCAACGTTATGGGTATCTCGAGCTGCAGATCGAGTACCACCATGAATGCTATTTTCAGGTTCAGAACGTTGGTATGCCTCGATGGCCACATGTGAGTTAACGTCCAATGGTACTTCGACTCAAGCTCCAATGGCGTTGACGAGCGGCCTTTCGCCACAGGGCGCCAAGTTATTGTTCTCATCTTGAAGGCTAGCTTCGTTGTCGATAGGCAAGTCCATTACTCGGGAGTTCGCTGTTGCTAGTCTGCAATCATAGATGCTTCAAAATAAGCGTGAAACAGTGAGTATTTTAGAGATTCGTGTCAAATATTCACTGTTATCCTTAGCCCCACGGTGAGCGACAAATTGTTTACCCGAAAAATGAATAGAGTTAAATTTGTACGTAGTTCTAAGGGTATATGGTATAACTTGACACAAATCGTAAGAATGAATAGAAATATCGAGTATTGACTGTAGAGAATGAAAAATAAGCAAAGTTGGAAAGAAGATGATTTATGGTTTAAGCAAGATGAATCAATCTATAAAACTCAGAAAGGATAACCCTTCAATATAGGAGTGTATGATATCTCAGTTACAATGTATGCCAAAACTTGGTCCTTACAGAAATATAGCAATCCTTTTTATAGTGGAAGATTCTACTTTAAATATAATTAAAAATACATAGTGGGGAACCCATGATAAATCAGTTTTTCCCTAATTTCCGCCGAGATTATCTCCCTTAGTGCGGTTGCAACGGCTCTTGTCTATGAGCTCGATCTTGATCGGAATCGGTATTGGTCGGTTTTCAATTTTAGAGCTCGATGCGGGTTTGAGGTCGATGCTGACTTGGGGTCCGGTAATGACTCGGGTTGGGTATTGGTTGGCCTTTGACCCTTAAGCTTGATACCATCACATCTCATCATAGTTCGATTCGGACCCGAGCTTGATAATGACTTCGAGCTCGGTATTTGACCTGTACCTGAAATTTGAAGCTCGTTTGTGTCTTCTTCGGATCCCATCTCGATATTATGAAGACTTTCTTCGGTCCATTATGTTCCCATCTCGATCAGACGTACGAAGACCGAAATCAGTTTCGACCATATACTGAGCTCTAACAAGCTTAAACCCAACAGAACTCACCAGGCTACTATCTTCAAAATGGTCTATGCTGAATGTGGCTATTCAATATCGATGAAGAGGAACCAGAGAGTATTCGACAAGAAGAGCAGAAATTGTGAAACTATTGCGAAGGAAGTTGCATATTTGTGTAATGTGCGAGCACCCCCCAGGAGTTAAGGCGGTGTTGCATAATCTGATGTATTAGATAGCCCTATATAGATTCAGTGTATTAGGAATGTGATTCATAGTTTTAGCTGTTTTGTTTGAGATAAGCTAGCAGTGTCATGGCCATTATGTAATGATGTTTGCTTGGTGATTAATAAAATATGTTAGTAGTTACCAAAAAAAAAAAGTGACGGAAATTATATTTTAAAATTTTCATGTTTATTGGAGAACATTTTCGTGGAAAATGACTTTCAACGTACCCTAAACTACCAGTAATCTAGTCTCAATATGCTTTCTACTGTTTTAATGATGGAATGCAACAGAGAAATCAATTGGTAGCGTTAACTATAAAATTTATTTTCTTCTCTTTAATCATTATTCTAAGAAATCATAAAGATTACTCCTGTCGCGAATTAACTATCCTAATTTTAATTTGTGGCTATCCCAAACCATGTGTGCTCTTTTCTTCAAAGAGATCTTTTTCTTTTAGAATTTTCGCTCAGATCTTTTCATTATTCAATAATAAAATTAAAGTCTGAGACTCACATGCATGTATTCTAAGAAATGTGTTTCAAAAAGCCAAATTCATTGTCTCTTCTTTTAAATCCACTTTTATATATCTTCCACTCTTATTTTAATAACCAAAAGGTACGGTTGGAGGAGTATATATAATTTCGAAAAGCCAACAATGTAAACGAAAGGGTACTTCCCTATTCTAACAAGGGCCAAATCCTTACAACTTTGATTTAAACGAGGGGGCACCCCATTCCATCCGTATATTTTAATTGAATCTAATAAACCACCCTTAAACTTGACTTTGGGCCGCTAAATTTTGATGAAATCAGGGTACGTATACGGTCGAAATAGATTTCAGACTTGGTATGTTCGGTACGGTTCGAAAGGTGGCGTATTGAAGTAAGATCCCGAAAAATGGGGGTACGAACTAACCTAGAGTCCGGGGAGGCCGGTCCGTGTTGAGATCGATATCATAATCAAACCCGAACAAGAATCAAACCATGGCGCAGGTAGATCAATCGTGCCGATAATCCAAAAACCAACCTACATCGACCTGGAACCCATTCCAGGGCTCGAACCAGGATCGGGCTCGAACCAAGATCACGAGTTTGAGCCGAAATCAAGCTCGAACCAAAATCGGGGATTCTAAGCAAGATCGAGCTCGCAGACAAAAGCCGTTGTAATCCCACTAAAGGGAATCTTGACAGAAAATATGAAAAAGCTGATTTATCATGGGTCTCCCACAGAATATTTATTTTATTATACTTAAAGCCAAACCCTTTCACTATAAAAGGACTTGTTTATCATTTTTGGAAGGCATCCTTTCTGGGACTGAGACTATCAAAGACTGTATTATTTTCTCTATAAGCAAGAGTGATCTTTTGAGTTTCTTAGATTGATTCTATTTTGTGAAATCCTAAATTCACTGTTCATAATTGATTTATCTGGATTACGTTTTCTCCAGCCTATATTCGTCCTTTTATTTATCCTAGCTTTCTGTATTAAGTTGTACCACATATCTTCGGAACTGCGTATAAATTCAACTCTATCTATTTTTTGGGTAAACAGTTTGGCGCCCACTGTAGGGCCGAGGATAACAGTGGTCACTTATTTTCGAAAACGTCTTCAATTCAGGTTCGGCTACGAATAGCCACGGACCGAATGGCTTCACCGACCGATTACGAAGCTGGCCTTCAAGATGAAACCAACAACTTGGCACTACCCGAGATTCGAGCCGAAATACCACTGGATGTCAATTCACAAATTGCTTTGGAAGCAAACCAGCGTTCCGAACCGGAAAGAAGCATTTAGGGCGATGCTCGATCCGTAGCCCAAGATACCCAAAACCCAGAGGAGATCGGGGCCAGCTTACGCATGATCTTTGAGATGTTGCAAGACCAGCAATTAGCAATAGCTCGGCTATAGAGCCAAACTCAAGCACAAAGCAGGTCGGTTTCCAATCCACTTCGAGAGGTCACCCCCAGAACAGAGCCTGCCATAGTAAAATCTAACGAGCATGAATCGGGGACTACTCCTGGAATTACTAAATTGCTCGAGGAACTCACAAAATGAGTCAAAGCAAATGACAAGAGGGTAGAAACGTATAATGCCAGGGTCGATCAAATCCCGGTGGCTCCACCAATGATAAAAGGGATTGATTTAAAAAAATTCATACAAAAGCCTTTTCCATCGAGTGCGGCACCGAAGCCAATCCCCAAAAAGTTTTGTATGCCCGAAATTCCCAAATATAACGGTACGATCGATCCTAACGAACATGTCACCTCTTACACGTGTGCCATAAAAGGCAACAATTTGGAAGATGATGAGATCGAATCCGTGCTATTGAAAAAGTTCGGGGAGACCCTCTCGAAAGGAGCTATGATTTGGTACCACAATTTACCACCGAACTCCATCGATTCTTTTGCCATGTTAGCAGATTCGTTCGTAAAAGCGCATGCTGGTGCCATAAAGGTTGCAACGAGAAAATCAGACCTCTTCAAAGTNCCGTATGCTCGAAATTTCCAAATATAACGGTACGACTGATCCTAACGAACATGTCACCTCTTACACGTATGCCATAAAAGGCAACGATTTGGAAGATGATGAGATCGAATCCGTGCTATTGAAAAAGTTCAGAGAGACCCTCTCGAAAGGAGCTATGATTTGATACCACAATTTACCACCAAACTCCATCGATTCTTTTGCCATGTTAGCAGATTCGTTCGTAAAAGTGCATGCTGCTGCCATAAAGGATGCAACGAGAAAATCAAACCTCTTCAAAGTAAAAGCAAAGGCAGGGAGAGATGCTGAGGGAATTCGTATCCCGATTTCAAATGGAACGCATGGAATTACCCCCGGTCACCGATGACTGGGCCGTGCAAGCTTTCACCCAAGGGTTGAACGAGCTAAGTTCGACAGCATCACATCGGCTGAAGCAAAATTTAATCGAGTATCCGGNTACCACCGAACTCCATCGATTCTTTTGCCATGTTAGCAGATTCGTTCGTAAAAGCGCATGCTGGTGCCATAAAGGTTGCAACGAGAAAATCAGACCTCTTCAAAGTAAAGCAAAGGCAGGGAGAGATGCTGAGGGAATTCGTATCCCGATTTCAAATGGAACGCATGGAATTACCCCCGGTCACCGACGACTGGTCCGTACAAGCTTTCACCCAAGGGTTGAATGAGCTAAGTTTGATAGCATCACATCGGTTGAAGCAAAATTTAATCGAGTATCCGGCAGTAACTTAGGCAGATGTGCACAACCGATATCAATCGAAAATCAGGGTCGAGGATGATCAGTCGGGGACCCCGTACGGATCTGTTCATCAGAACAGGACAGTTACTAATCAAAAGCAGATCGACAGAGAGCAAAGGTCAGAAAGAGACCGATATCGACCGTACGTCACCGATCGAGTGAACAATGGTTCAACACGCAGCGCAGTTCGGAACAATCAAAGAACTGATCGGGGACAAAATTCCCGGGGTCTTATGAGTAAGAGCGGCTTCGACAAATATGCCGAGCCTATAGAAGCACCTCGATTATCAGAATATAACTTCAGCATTGGCGCATCCGCTCTCGTGTCGGCCATCGGACGCATCGAAGACACTAAATGGCCTCAACCAATGCAAACCAATCCTGCCCGGAGAAATCCTAATCAAACGTGCGAATATCATGGTACCCATGGCCACAGAACCAAAGATTGCAAGCAACTAAGAAAGAAAATAGCTCGCCTATTCAACAAAGGGCATCTTCGGGAGTTTCTGAGTGATAGGGCAAAGAGACATTTTAAAAATAGGGATTTCAGCAAGCAGAACGAGCAAGAAGAACCACAACACGTTATCCACATGATCATCGGCGGCACCGATACCCCACGGGGACTAATGCTTAAGCGCACTAAAACATCGATGGTGAGGGAAAAGCGATCTCGGACTCAAGATTACGCACCCATGTGGACTTTGTCTTTTGGTGATGAAGATGCTGAAGGGATCATCCAACCTCACAATGACGCACTGGTAATATCCGTACTCGTAAATAAAACTAAAATTAAGCGTGTGTCGATCGATCCAGGTAGCTCGGTCAATATCATTCGATTGAAGGTAGTAGAGTAGCTCGGCCTGCAGGAATGGATCGTACCTGCAACTCTGGCCCTAAACGGGTTCAATATGGCAAGCTAAACCACCAAAAGGGAGATAGCCTTACCAATAAACGTGGCCGAAACTATCCAGGAAACAAAGTTTCACGTGATCGAAGGCGATATGAGGTATAACGCCCTTTTCAAAAGGCCATGGATCCACAACATGAGAGTTGTGCCTTCGACCCTACACCAGGTCCTCAAATTTCCGGCGTCGGGGAGATGTCAAAATGGTATACGGAGAACAACCAGCCGCAAAAGAAATGTTCGCCGTCGACGAAGCCAAACCAACGTCCTCATTTTCGTCGATAAACGGATCGGGCGCGGAAGGAGAACGGGATACCATATAGCAATCACAGACAGCAACTTCAACCCAGCCAGACAACCAGAAAGTCAAAGAGGATGGAGGCCAAAGGGTCCCTCGATCTTTCGTAATTTTTGATGACTCCGATGCCACAAAATCGACGATCGAGGAGCTAGAGCAAGTCATATTAATCGAGCGCCGGCCCGAGTAAAAGGTATACTTGGGAACGGGGTTGAGCCCTGAATTCAGGAAGAAACTCGTTCAATTCTTATCAATAACATCTATTGTTTCGCCTGGTCCCATTTAGATATAACAGGGATCCCGCCGGATATAACGACGCATCAGCTAAGTTTGGACCATAGGTTCAGACCGGTGAAGCAAAAAAGAAGACCCCAGTCCGATAGAAAGAACGCCTTCATAAAGGACGGGGTAACCAAACTTCTCAAAATAAGGTCCATTCGGGAGGTAAGATATCCCAAATGGTTAGCCAACGTAGTTGTAGTCCCTAAAAAAGGGGAGAAACCTAGAATGTGCGTGGACTATAAGGATTTAAACAAAGCATGCCCCAAAGATTCTTTTCCGTTGCCCAACATCGATCGCATGATCGATGCCACGGCCGGCCACGAGATCCTCACTTTTCTCGATGCTTATTTCGGGTATAATCAGATACAGATGAACCCGGAGGACCAGGAAAAAACATCATTTGTCACCAAATACGGAACGTATTGTTATAATGTGATGCCCTTCGGGCTAAAAAATACAGGGGCCACGTACCAACGCCTAGTGAATAAAATGTTCGAAGAACAAATAGGAAAATCAATGGAGGTTTATATTGATGACATATTAGTCAAATCCCTGCGCGCAGAGGACCATTTAATTCATTTGCAGGAAACGTTCGAGATTCTGAGGAAATACAAAATGAAGCTCAACCCCAAAAAATGTGTCTTCGGGGTCGGTTCGGGCAAGTTCCTCGGCTTCATGGTATCACATCGGGGAATAGAGATTAACCCCGATAAAATCAGGGCTGTTGAAGACATCACCGTCGTGGACAGCGTAAAGGTCATGCAGAGACTAACGGGTCGGATCGCCGCCCTAAGCCGATTTATATCGAGATTGTCCGATTGAAGTCATAAATTCTTTTCTCTACTCAAAAAGAAGAACAATTTTTCTTGGACCCCGGAGTGCCAACAAGCATTGAAAGGACTAAAACGATATCTATCAAGTGCACCACTGCTTCACACTCCAAAAACCGATGAGAAACTTTGTTTGTACTTGGCGGTATCGGAAGTCGCCGTAAGCAGTGTCCTAGTTCGAGAAGAGCAAGGTACGCAATTCCCAGTTTATTATACAAGTCGAACCTTAGGAGAGGCGGAAACTAGATATCTACTCCTATAAAGGTTGGCGCTTGCACTGATAAGCGCCTCAAAGAAGTTAAGGCCAAACTTCCAATGCCACCCCATATGCGTATTGTCTACTTACTCGCTTCGTAATATTTTTCACAAACCCGAGTTATCAGGCCGACTGGCTAAATGGGCCGTCGAACTCAGTGGGTACGATATAGAATATCGACCCCGCACGGCCATCAAGTCTCAAGTCCTAGCAAATTTCGTGGTCGATTTCACACCAGCCCTCGTACCCGAAGCCGAAAAAGAACTGTTGAAATTAGGTACATCATCGGGGGTATGGATCCTTTTTACGGATGAGGCTTCAAAATAAAGGGGTCCGGGCTGGGCATAGTTTTGAAACCACCCACGGGTGGCATTATTAGACAATCTATTAAAACTATCAGGTTGACTAACAACGAGGCCGAGTACGAATCCATGATTGTAGGTCTCGAGCTAGCTAGAAATTTGGGAGCAGAAATCATTGAAGCCAACTGCGACTCCTTGCTGGTGGTAAGTCAAGTAAACAAAACTTTCAAAGTTCGAGAAGGTAGAATGCAGAGGTATTTAGATAAATTACTTATTACTTTGCGACATTTCAAATAATGGACTTTACGACATGTGCCACGGGAACAGAATAATGAGGCTGACACATTGGCGAATTTGGGGTCATCAGTCGAGGTAGATGATACGGGCTCGAGGAATGTAGTTCAACTTTCGAGATCGGTAATCGAAGAAGGACACGCCGAAATAAATTCTACAAGCTTAACCTGGGATTGGAGAAACAAGTATATCGAATATTTGAAAAACGGAAAACTCCCATTGGACCCTAAAGATTCCAGAACCCTACGAACCAAGACTGCTCAATTCACTCTGGCTTCAGATGGAACACTGTACCGAAGAACATTCGACGGACCATTGGCGGTATGCTTGGGTCCGGGGGATGTCGACTATGTCCTACGGGAAGTGCATGAGGGCACTTGCGGGAATCATTCTGGAGCCGACGCATTAGCCCAAAAACTAATCAGAGCAGGGTATTATTGGATCGATATGGGCAAAGATACGAAGGAATTTGTTCGTAAATGTGATAAATGTCAAAGGTTCACACCAATGATCCACCAGCCCGGAGAACAACTTCACTCGGTCCTATCCTCGTGGCCTTTCATGAAATGGGGAATGGATATTGTCGGCCCTCTGCCATCGACTCTAGGTAAAGCCAAATTCATTTTGTTTATGACTGACTATTTTTCTAAATGGGTTGAAGCATAGGCGTTCGAGAAAATAAGAGAAAGAAGTTATAGACTTTATTTGGGATCATATCATATGTCAGTTCGGGATACCCGCCGAAATAGTATGTGACAATAGAAAGCAATTCATTGGCGGCAAAGTAACAAGATTCCTCGAAGACCACAAGATAAGGAGGATACTGTCGACGCCGTACCACCCCAGTGGGAACGAGCTGGCCGAATCAACGAATAAAACTGTCATTAAAAATTTTAAAAAGAGATTGAACGATGCTAAAGGGAGATTGAGACAAATCCTACCTGAAGTCCTTTGGGCATATCGGACAACATCAAAATCCAGTACGGGGCGACCCTGTTCTCCTTGGTATATGGATCTGAAGCATTGATACCAGTCGAGGTTGGTGAACCCAGTGCCAGATTTCAATTCTCGATGAAAGAATCAAATAACGAGGCTATGAACACAAGCCTCGAATTATCGGACGAAAGGCGAGAAACTGCTCTCGTCCGAATGGCCGCCCAAAAGCAGCGAATCGAAAGGTATTATAATCAGAGAACCAAGCTCCGCCATTTCAAGCCTGGGGACTTAGTGTTGAGAAAAATTACCGTCAATACCTGAAATCCGAATGAAGGGAAGCTAGGACCGAATTGGGAAGGACCATATCAGGTACTCGAGGACATCGAAAAAGGGTCATACAAGATCGACGTTATAAACGGCAAACAGTTATCAAGCAACTGGAATGTATCGCATCTAAAACGGTACTACTGTTAAGGTACAACCTTTTCATATTTCGTTTGTGTCTCAAAACTGATCCCTACAGAAGTCCAAACAAGGGTTGGACCTCTCATCAGAAAGCAGGCGTTGCACTCTTTTTCCTTATACCGGTTTTATCCCAAATGATTTTTTCGGCAAGGGTTTTAATGAGGAAACCACTGGTCGTGCAGCATTTATAATGATATCCGGGGCTACATAAGAGAGTTACTTCACAGCAACAGGATCCCGATAGGAAAACTGTAAAGAGTTACTTCGAAGCGAGCCATGCTCGTATAATTTATCCCGAACCCGGGCGTGTAATAGCATGCGAAGAGTTAAGATATAATGCGACCATTAAGCCTGTGGGCTATGTTTTATTTCGAGTTCGAGCAAACACTCACTCAACCAAATAGCCTACGGGCTGCATCAATTCGATTTCGAATCAATCACTCGACCAGGCCTATAGGCTACTTTTCATTTCGAGTTCGAACAAACACTCACTCGACCAAATAGCCTACGGGTTTCATTAATTCGATTTCGAATCGTTCACTCGACCAGGCCTACGGGCTACTTTTCATTTCGAGTTAAGCAAATACTCACTCGACCAAATAGCCTACGGGTTTCATTAATTCGAGTTCGAATCGTTCACTCGACCAAGCCTACGGGCTACTTTTCATTTCGAGTTCGAGCAAACACTCACTCGACCAAATAACCTACGGGCTACATCAATTTGAGCACAAGCAAACACTCGCTCGACTATCACGCCCACGGGCTATATTCTCTTCAAAGTCGAATCGTTGACAATTAATAAGTCTAAAGGGCTACATTGCCCCAAGTTTGAATAAACGCTTGCTCGGTTGCAGAGACCACGAGGTTCAAGTTTGATATAAGTGGTTTAAATACATAGAGATATGCCTATACATAAAAATTTATCGACATAGGTGGCTACTGCAAAAAAACAAAAATCTAAACGGAACGATTTTGTCTTTATCAGGTTCCCCCCCGTTCTCGGATTCACTTTTGCTCCCATCAACATCATCATCGAAAACCAGGGCTTCAGCATCAGCTTCGAGTTTTTTTGCCCTTTTTATATCTTCCATGAGATCGAAGCCACGAGCATGAATCTCCTCGAGAGTTTCTCTCCTGGATTGGCACTTAGCAAGTTCGGTGACCCAATGGACCCAACCATCGGCGCATTCGGCTGCCTTTCTTGCCTGAACTTGGGCAGCTTTAGCATCAGCCCAATAGACGGCCACGAGCACATCCGCATAAGTCTTTGCCTTTTCAGCATCGGATTCGGCCTTGGCTAGTACTGAGGCCAACCGAGCCTCGAGCTCCTCAATTCTTCTCGCTTGAACCACGCCTTTTTCCTTCATTTTCTGAAGTTGGGTTTCAGACGACGATAGTTGGGCTCGAGCAGTCTCTTTTTCTGCAGCAAAGCGGTCCATACCTTCTTTCCACCGCAAGGATTCCATCTTTATCACATCGACCTTCTCACGCAGCTTCCCTATCATCTCGATTTTTTGCTGCAGCTGTGAGACCGAAATGTTAGCTACCGTTCTGGTATCGAACCCATAGGTTTTCAAAAGCGTCATTACCTGCTCACACAAATCATTCTGGTCTCGATAAGCCTTGGCCAGCTCGGCCCGGAGATCTTTTATTTCCTCCTCTTTCTACCCTAAGGAAAGTTTGAGAGAATTCCTCTTGTCGGTAGCGCGTTTCAGGTCAGCCGCGTATCGATGCAGCTCATTCTGGGAACGAGAACATTGTCCTTGATGGACCGCCGCAACCTACGAAGAAACAAAAAGCGAAGTTAACGAAGGACGGACATAAAGGCAATACCAACAAAAAGATTTTAAAAGACTCACCTGGTTCAAAGCCTGCCGCAAACAGTGAAAAAGATCTTATTCATCACCGGCACAGGCAATATCCTCGATACCAGTAAACAGGTCACGAAATGGATCCTCTTCATCGTGAGGCCTACCTAGATCGAGGGAACCTAGAGCTTGAGATTCCCGAATAACCCCTACGGAAAAAACAGGGAAGGTTGGCGAGTCCTCGATCGCTGCTGCCCCAAGTGACTCACTCGGAGCGTTCCCCTCGGCTTGGAGGGGTTCGAAGGGCTCTTCGATTGTAACCCCTGCCGGTTGATTCCGATGAGATGCGTCTTCGACATCAGATAGTTCGGGGACTCTACCAGAACCTCTCTCTGGTATATTTTCAGTTCGAGACGGAGCCCTATAGGGCATCATCGATCCAGCCGGCGTTGAAGCATCGGTGGCTCTTTTGTCTGGACCGCCAGCGTGGACTCATTATCCTCTTCCCCTTCTTCTTCTTCATCCCTTAGGCACAAAACGGATTCTACGGTCAAAGGGATAACATTCTTGTTCGGCTTACGAGCCGTCTCTTCTTCGATTTTGGATATTCGGGCAACGAAGCTCTCTTCCTTTTATTTTCCTTCACCGGCTTTGGAACGAAGGTCGAGACATCCTCCTCATTAGACAAAGGTCTCAAGACCGCGTCCTTACCCAAACCTGCATATGGGAAACCTTAAATATATAAATATATATATATATATATATCGAGAAATGCCTCGTCAGAATCCGGGATATGAGTTTACTGTGATTTTTGGCCTCCCACCGACCCTTAGACAAATCACGCCATGAGCGTTCGGCGTATGTGGAAGTCGAAACAAGAGCCCGTACCCAATTCTTGAGGTCAGGAACCACTCCGGGCATCCAGGGAACCGCTACATCATGAAAAGAGGAGTGTCGATAAGAGAACAAATGAAAGAACAAAATAGAAGCAACAACAAAATCACCCTTACGTTTCAAATTCCACTCCTCGGGAAAGGGCATTTTTTCAGTCGGGATCAGGTCCGAAGTCCTTACTCGAACGAACCTGCTCATCCAGCCCCGGTCCCTGTCCTCGTCAATACTCGAGAACAAAGCGTTGGTATCCCGACACTGGAGTTTTATTAACCCTCCCCGAAAAAGTCGGGGACGGTACAACCGAATAAGATGCTCGAGGGTGAATGACATCCCCTCGATTTTGCTCATGAAATATCGGATCAGAGTAACGATCCGCCACAAAGAAGGATGGACCTGGCCTAAGGTTACCTGATACTGTCGACAGAAGTCGATAACGACGGAATCAAGGGGACCCAAAGGGAAAGGCTAAGTATATACGTTCAAAAACCCTTTCACATGAGAAGTGATGTCTTCATCAGAGGTAGGTATTATCACTTCTTGTTTTCCCCAATTGCAGTCCTTCTTTAACAGATCGAGGTGCTTCTCAGTAATCGAACACATGTACCTCAATATCGGCTCACACCGGCCAGGGACCGATGAACCTTTATCAACTTTAAAATCTGAGGTAAGGACGCACGCCTCGGGGACACACTCCTCCGGCTGTGGCTCCGCCGGTGTCTCGTCGGCGGCACAACGTGAAGATGAAGCTTTCTCTTTCTGAGGAACGATTTGCGATGTTTTCGCCATTTGTTAACTCAAAAAATATGGAGTAGAAGAAAGTGATAGAGATTTGGTAGATTTGAGGGGTCTTTGCGGAAAGAAATCACAACTTTTTTGGTAGGCTGGAGAGTGTAAAGAAGAAATTGAGAAATTTTAGAAGATGGAAGATCTAAAAATGGTAAAAGATAAAGGTGAGATTTATTTATAGGTTCAAAGCGACGGCGGTTCGTTATCAGCAGTGGTCGACCACCGCCTGACATGCATTAAATGCCTTGAAAGACTAAACCGACAGGACAGCTATCGCGTGCGTCATGGGCGAGCTTGACGGAATCGACAAGATGTAATCCGATCGAGCTGTTGAAAATCATATCGTTTCTCGCCATATTTCTTTTTGAGAAACTAGGGGACTATCTGTATACGGTCGAAATAGATTTCAGCCTTGGCATGTCCGGTACGGTTCGAAAGGTGGTGTATCGAAGTAAGATCCCAAAGGGTGGGGGCACGAACTAACCTAGAGCCCGGGGATGCCGGTCCGTGTTGAGATCGTTATCATAATCAAACCCGAACAAGAATCAAACCATGGCGCAGGTAGATCTATCGTGCCGATAATCCAAAAACCAACCTACATCGACCTGGAACCCATTCGAGGGCTCGAACCAAGATCACGAGTTCGAGCCGAAATCAAGCTCGAACCAAAATCGGGGATTCTAAGCAAGATCGAGCTCGCAGACAAAAGCCGTTGTAATCCCACTAAAGGGAATCTTGGCAGAAAATATGGAAAAGCTGATTTATCATGGGTCTCCCACTGAATGTTTATTTTATTATACTTGGAGCCAAACCCTTTCACTATAAAAGGACTTGTTTATCATTTTTGGAGGGCATCCTTTCTGGGACTGAGACTATCAAAGACTGTATTATTTTCTCTATAAGCAAGAGTGATCTTTTGAGTTTCTTAGATTGATTCTATTTTGTGAAATCCTAAATTCACTGTTCATAATTGATTTATCTGGATTACGTTTTCTCCAGCCTATATTCGTCCTTTTATTTATCCTAGCTTTCTGTATTAAGTTGTACCACATATTTTCGAAACTGCGTATAAATTCAACTCTATCCATTTTTTGGGTAAACAGAGCACAACAAAATGAACAAAAGGAGGGAGCAGAGCCGAGTTTAAGGTTCGAAGTTTTTGAGTTTTTAAAACAATCTCAAATTAATATATATAAATAATTGAATTTACGATCAATTATTTATATATATTTGATGAATTTCTCCACATAAATTACTTGATTTTCGTGAATTCAAAAGTTACCCGGTAGATCCGCATTTGATAGAAAAAATCACGGGAGAGTAAAAGTTCGAGTGCAATACATACACAATGTGCTCTCTCATTATTGACGGCACTTATAATGGCGTTTTGGGGTCGAAAGTCGCGTTTACTAAATCTTTAGTCACCCTAACTCTAGATTATACTTTCATAATATGATAATTAATTCCATCATTTTAATAATACTTTGTTTAAAGTGTAGTTGGATGTGAGATATGCAAAAGATACGTACAATTTGACACGTGAAATCCCTTGATTAGGATGAGACACGTAAGTACAAAAACTCATATATGTATCGCTACAGAAGTGAACACTCTTTCAACTAAAATGTAAGAGGAAGAACTTCCATCTCGTTGGACTCTGGCTCTTTCTATTACGAGTTCACTTTAATTAGTAATAGTAAATTGTTTGGAGTCTAATTTACACTCTATAAGTGGAGCCAGTTTCAACTTTCCTCTAAGATCAATGCAGGCACTAGGGAATATTCCTTGAATAGCCAAACTATTTTTCCTTTTGGTTTCAGTTAAATTCTTTTAAAGTAGAATTCATAACTAGAATTGTTCTGATTTGTATTTTCTATACAGTTTCTAATATATTGATTTTAATTCAAAAATATTAAATATATCAAAACCTTACAAATATTTGATACTTTGATCCTTTATTTATAATTTAAGATAATGACCTTTCAACAAGGTGATTCTTATGCAAAAAGAAGGGTTTTCCAATAGGGTCATTTGGTTAGCAACAAAGTTATCCTTGGACTATAATCAGATTATAATCTCACATTCAATGTGTGATAAATACAACAGTTATAATACTTACGTTCATATTAACTAATATCCGTAATCAAACATTGGATAAATGTAATCCCAAGATTTATACTGAAATTAATATTCTAATAAACGACTTAGGCTTCCAGTCTCCTAAGTGCACTTGCAATATTTTCGCATACAGAAAAATGCATTTGATTTTGTACCCAGAAAAAAAAAGCAAATTTCTTATTCTGAAGAATCAATCTCCTAAATACCCCTCAAGGGTTAACATTACTTTGGTTTTAATGTGTATAGTCCTTTTAGGCTTTGATCCTACAGCTTTAGTGCAGTGTAGTCCACGAGATGTAAGCTCCAACTTGGCAACTCATATGTGAATAGATTCCCTTTTCTCACCAAAACAAAAAATGAAAACGATGGAATAACACAAAACATTCTTTCTCATCTATATTTCTCAAAAAATTGTTCTCTTTTGGGTTCTTTTGTCCCGTCACAAGAAGTTGTTACCAAATATTCAACCACATTATGGACTACGTAGACACAAGGTATTTAAGAGTTTCACTAGTATGCTCCTCAATCCTCATGTTATTCTAATATTCTCTCTCATCCATAATAAGTGATTTTTTGACCTTTTTTTTGTCGTCCAAAATATCTGATTTTTTCAGATTTCAAGAATGAATTAATTATCTTTTTCCTACATTGCCCTTGGAGTAAATAGTGTTGAAGTATGTGTTAGAGGTGTTTATGTGAAGAGATACTAAAGGTTAATATGGTCAATTTCATTACTAATTAATGTTAAAAGGTGGATTTTTTAATCTGTGTAAAACAAAACCAAAAAATCACTTATTGTGGACCGGATTGAGTAACATTTTAGAATTTAACCTGATTTTACATAAAATTGCTCGTGTAAGTTATTATACATTAATTTCTCTACGTTTGAGTAAATATTAAAGCTGGAAGTTCATTATAAATATCCAATCTAAAATTTCACGTCAATCTCACATACTCTATTCACTAATTCTACTAATTCTACTAATTCTAATTGGCGGGTTCATTAAGAGAAAAAAGCTTCCCTAACCAATAATTTCTCCATTCCGAAAGCTCAAATTATAGACCTCCCATTCAACTTTGAAGGCATTTTATTCATCTCGTCTCACCCCTCGATGGTCATGATTCTGATTCGGCAACAAGGAACTTATTGAAACAGAAAATAAAATACCAGTTATCTTTTATTAGATTGAATAAAAATTACATATAGCAGCACTATCAATTATCTAAAAGCTAAGAGAACCATTCATTAGTATCTGGAACTGTATTTAACCCATTTGGAGAAGAAGATTCCAGTAAATCTTGGAAGCAATAACTGTCAATAGATTCAAACCCATCGAGCATTAACCTATCCAAAAACCCATTATCCGACCCGGTTCTGATATCCAAAAACCCGTTATCTGACCTGCGACTAACATCCATTTCCACGTCATCCTCAACAGCCGCCGCCGGGGGTTTTGCTTCCTCTTCCGGTTCAATCGCCGGCATGTGGCCTTCGAACAACGCCATGTGACCAAACAACTTGTCCTTTCGAGAAAAACTGGTACCACAAGAACACTTCCACTTCGTCTCTCCACAGTGTTTCAAATGGCTTTTCAAATCCGCGAGTACCGAAAAACTCTTCTTGTTGCAGCGCGTGCACGAGTACATCTTCGGACAATGACTCCTCTTGAAGTGATTCTTCACACAAATCGCCGATTTTAACGGCCGAAACTTGCTGTGCGATTTGTTCCGACAACAACCAACAAACGGGCACGAAAACCTCCTATTCTTCGAACCCGATTCAATGCATTTATCGGGTTTTGCTAATGCTTCGGGTGTTTTGTACTGATTCCCGTGAGCTCTCATATGCATCCGCAAATTCGCATCTCGTTTGAATCCTTTTCCGCAAAAATCGCAGAAGTGGATGTGCTCCGCCAGTAGCTCCACCGCGTCCAGCTCAATAATCTCCCAATCGTCGCCGTCTTCTTCCTCTAAAAGCTCCACTTCAGAACCTCTCCCATCAAATTCCGAAAACGTTCGCTTGTGATTCGATTTTGGATTCATTTTCAATTCTTGCGACTGCGGCGGCGGCTGATGATTTGGTGATTGGGCGGAGGAGAGAAGGGCGGCGCCGTTAACGATAATCTGATGGATGGCGGAGGTGATTTCATCGGAGACCATATTCATTTGCTGTTGACCAAGCAAAGTATTGGAGTTGATCGAGTCTGAGAGGAATTTTTGGAGGGAATCCATTCGGACTTGGACAGCGGAGAGGTTCAGAAGTGGAGCCCTAGGATCATCTCCGATCATAGATGCGGCGGACATTGTGGTTAAAGGAGGCTTGGTTTGGGACGGAGTATGACGTAAGTCGCCGAAAAATGACATGTTGTGAATAATAAATTGAGAGAGCTGTAGGTATATGGAAGATAATGATAGGAGTTCTTTTTTCGATTTTACGGTGGAAATGAAAGTGGGATTTTAATATTTTAGTGGCGTCGTCGCGATTGAAAAATTAGCGCGCACGTTTGAACTACACGTGTGTATATAAAAAAAAATACGACATGACACGTGGCCGGCCGCTCAAAGGAAGAACACGTGAAACACAAGATGAAGATGACCACCGAACATAGCTATTTCGCTTGTCATCGAAAGAAATAATGATCATCAAAGGATTATTAAATGATTTGCGTTCGATAACATTTAATACGGAATATTTTGCAGCATTAAAAATGATGACCCTTTACAAAGGATTTGATATTTATGTCTAACGTTACATCTTTATCAATGACCCTCATAATTGACATTAAAGAAGGGCATGACTTTAGGACCTCATTTCCTAGACATAGCTATAAATAGAGAGCTCAGTTATCATTGTAAGGGAGAATTTTCTGGTTAACTTACGCTACATTCTATACAATGTTTTAATACTACTTTATTCTTTTGTTCTCTAGCTTTGGATTTGATCATTGTTGTGCCCGAAAATTCTGTTTCCGGACTCACTAACTTTGTCGTTCCATTTACATTCGAATGCTAAGTATTTTATATTTCATCAGTTATTTTATTATATTTTAAATTAAATTAATTCGTTTATCTAGAATTTACGAATAAATTAAATTGTATCGTTTTACGGTAAACAACGTGTCCAAAAGATACTTTGAGATGAGTACTTTTTCCTTTCTTCTCTTTTCAGCGTAATCCTTAACAACGACAATAACACCATGGGTCAACGTCACTCATTTGTATTTCTTTTCCTAATGAAATTATAAAACTATATATTGCTATGTCTCCAACTAAAAATGAATAGTAGTAGAATTATAAGATGAGCGGCATTAATCATTAAGAATAACTTCGTACATATTTTTATAGTCTATAGTATATTTTCACTATACATTCTTAGTGTATTAGTATATTTAAGCACACGAAGAAGTTACTTATTGGTATTTACAGTCTTCATACAATTTTTCTCGATGAAAGACCTAATTTTGTGTTTATGTTACATAACTATATGAATTATTCTTTAACTTCTTGATTAATTCCCTAAATCACCAATATAAGTGTATTCGGGTAAGCTTTTATATTTCTCGAAAAGAAATTGACATTAGTATAAAGTAAATATTACATCTTTTAATATTTGTAAACAATAATTTTTAACGGCAGATATATGACGCTCGATATCTATCATTTCATATGAACCTATATTTACTTCGAAATTTTATGTCTTTTCTTGTTGAATACTTTCCTTTTTTTCGATGACAGTGTTGATTAAACATTTATTAATGAAAGAAAGATGTCTAGAACTTTTGATTTTTTAATATGTAATGATATTTCTCTATTAAACTATAAGTTTTACATTAATATATTTTTAAATATAAAAATTTATTACTTTTAGTAAATTAAAAAAATAGCACATAAAATGAAACAAAAGAATACTACTACACTAGTTAACAATTAAATGGACGATGGATATGAGTTAGCAATACAATATATAACACATTATAGTTTCTTAACAGCGGCCAAGTCAGCAAAATACATAAGTCAAACGATTTCGTAGTTAAATTTGAAAATGCCGTTTTTAATCAACTTAAGGGAGAAATTCTTGCAATGCAACAGCTGTCCTCGTAGTTAATGGTGGCAAAGTCAGTTTAGATAATTGAGCCATCGGCCAGTGGTGGCAGTCCATAGTTTAATTTTATATTCTTAATATAAGTATTATTATTTATATAATAATGGTATGAAAAGGTTAAAATAAAGTAACTGATAAGTAAGAATTAATATAATTGACCTCAACAAGATTTATTTTGTTGTATTCTTATTATATACTCCTGTCGTTTGAATATATGACGAATCATTTTTTAGTTCATCCCAAAGAGAATAGCAATTTTTATATTTAAAAATAATTTAATTTAAATTTGTTATTTTTTATTTTTAATAAATTAATATATAATCAAATAAATACCTATACATTATTTTAAATAATAAATATTTTTTAATTTTAAGTTTAGTATTTAGTCAACTACGGAGAGGTAGGATGCAGTAGGCCCCATCATGTTGTGAGTTAGTGGACTAATAGTAATTACTATCTTTTTTGGTTAGTATTATTGATGGATGCACTTACGAGAGCTTCCTTGTCTCCTTCCGACGGCATCGAGATTAAGGCACGAGACCCTACTCCGGGCTTTGGATCAATGAACCCAACAACTTTTCCTACATCGTGGAATACAAACCAAACTCTTCCGTCTGTGTCTGATTCCAAATGTAATCTATCGTTCGAGCATTTAATATAATTCGATTTTATCCTATACAAATAGTCCCCTACTTTCCAATGACATATTTTTATGTCATCGAAAAGTTAGTAAAAATTTCTTTCTTGGTGGGAAACTTTTTGATCCTTTTTGAAAAGTTTTCTAACGCTTGATTAGACGCACGTCTCTCCATATTTAATACCAAGAACACGTGTCACTCCACGATTTAATAATATTTTTGCCGGTTCTCGAGATAATCATGGCCACGATTTTAGTCGACTATTTCTTTACTTATACGTCTCATTCTTCTTCTTTTACACTTCACAGTTCTACAAACTCTCTCAACTTCTTTGCATTCAACTCTTTCTTGCTTTCGCTCTTTTTTAATCTTCTTCTTCAAAGAACTCTTATTTTGTTGATCATGGCTTCTTCTTCCAAGAACTTTGGTTCTCTCAAAAATAAAGAAAACACTGTTGATGCTGACCCCCCTACGGTGAGTACCATCATTCCCAAAAAACTCAATACAGCCAAGGACTTCGAAGAGAAGTTTCCTTCTACAAGTTCTCGTACATGGGCATTTGGTATATACCTTTCTTCCATCCGTCCTTCCAGCATTCTTGTTACGAAGGAGAATTGTGACTATCATGATCTGAACATCATTGTTTCCGAACTAGTGGAGCGAGTAACCTTCCCTAAGAAGGGCTTCATGTACATTTACACGTACCCATTTACTTTGGGTGTATTTTCCTTGAGCAAGAAAATTGACCGTGTGATTTTGGAGCTGTGCCACAAATACCATATTGTATGGTACATATGGGCCCTTCGAACAGTGTCCTGTCTATGGTGACTGTACCAAGAGACGAAGGAGGAGCTCACCTTGGCTCGCATGATGAATCTCTACTCTCCCAAGATTTTTCGTGGGGGAGTAATAAATGTGGCCACCACGCTTTGCTTACCAACATGAATGACGACAATGACCGTGGATGGATGAAGCGGTTTATTATTGTTGCCACTAGGGATATCATCCCGGCCACAGCCCCATCTTTTCTTGAGTTCTGGACTCGTACACGTAAATTCAAAGTCTGTCTTTACTTTGAAAAAGGGTTGTTTCATATTGTTATTGATCCTTCTCTTTTCACTATTTCAGCAACTCGGTGAACACCACTAAGGGTTGAAGGCTTGGACCAGTGGGTTCAGAAGATTCTGGACATTACCACGCCTAAGACCCGCCGGTGGAAAGAACTGCCCCCAAATATGGGTGAAATGCCAAAAATCATGATAAGTTGACTCACGAAACTAATCTTGTCTTCATCTCATTTTTGTATATAAGAAAATTGGTTAACTTCTTTTTCTGTTAAATTCAGGTCTTCCGCAGGGCTCTGTTACCATCCTCGAGGAGGATGTTTTAGCTGATCCCACAGAGGCTGTGAGGTTGCTGAGGAGAAGTGTGGCCAGATGGAGTAGAAGTATAAGAGGGTCATGGAACACAATAGGGTTCATATATACATTATTCGTGACCTTGATCTCAGCCTTAGGGCCACGAGATCCGAGCGGGATGGCCTTTCGACCGAGGTTGATCCGCTTAAATCAGAACTCCAGCACCGAGCGGATTCCCTCACTATTGAGAAAA
>AWOL01S0059835.1:12321-39494 GCA_000715115.1 Nicotiana otophora
CACTTGTACGCATCTAGCCAAGTTATGATAAGTTCTCCCTATCACAATCGGTTCGGGATCAAGAATCAAATAATTTTCATCTAGAAATATGAATGTGCTATATGATTTAATTGTTCCACCACAATGCACAAAGATGGATCCCCAAATAAGGCGAGGGATATGTGTTGGTGATCCCAACAATAAGGAGAGAAAATAGGCAGCTGAAAAAGTAATGCATGTAATGAATTATTATGAGTACATCTAGATCCTCGTACGAGAAAATGATCGTCGACGATATTGTTAATATAATATAGCGCTCAATATTATTAATATTGACGAGGATCTTGAGCTCAAATCTATCATGAAATTTGGACGGATAAATGATTGGCCAAATGAAAAATACGCAATGAAAATTGATTTCACCTGAAAAATATGAAGTTGGACGGATAGTCCTAACACCTGAAAGTATAAAGCCAGTGGAGGTATAAATGTATTCTTGTGCAAAAAAACAAAGGTCAAGTCGATAGACATAAAGACGACTTGTGTCACAAGAAGATTTGTAAATATCCTGGCATTGATTATATAGAGACATGTTCTCCTGTGGTGGATATCGCCATTTCAGGTTTTAATCTAGCAATACAAGAAAAATGTGATATGTGTATAATGGAAATCATTGGAGGATTTAAATTGTTCTGAAGCATATTAAGGTTTCCAATAAATTTATTAAATAAAGCTTCAAAAATCCTTATACAGATTGAAACAATCAGGGCGCATGTGGTATAATCGCGTGAGTGAGTACCTGTTGAAAGAAGGGTACAAGAATGATTCAATTTGACCTTGTGTTTTTATAAAAAGATCTGAATCTAAATTTGTTATAATCACCGTGTATGTTGATGATTTAAATATTATTGGAACTCCTAGGGAGCTTCCTAAAGCAGTAGAGCTTCCTAAAGAAGTAGACTATTTAAAGAAAAAATTTGAAGTGAAAGATCTTGAAAAGACAAAATTTTGTGTTGGTCTACAAATTGAGTATATGAAAAATAAAATTTTTGTCCATCAATCAGCATACACTAAAATGATTTTAAAGCGATTCTATATGGATAAAGCATATCCATTCCGACCTCATGAAAATAATGAAGAGCTTCTTAGTCCCGAAGTACTATATCTTAGTGTAATTGGTGCACTAATATATCTTTCTAATATTACAAGGTCTGACATAACTTTTTCAGTTAATGTCTTAACAAGATATAGCTCTGCTCCTACAAGGAGACATTGGAATGGAATCAAACACATATTGCGGTATCTAAAAGGGACTACCGATATGAGATTATTTTATGGCAATGATTGCAGTCTCGATCTTGTTAGTTATGCCCATGCTGGGTATTTATATGACCCACACAAGGCTCGATCTCAAACAGGCTATTGTTTTACATATGAAGGCACTATCATATCTTGGCGATCGACTAATCAATCAATCGTGGCTACTTCATCTAATCATGTTGAGATAATTGCTATTCATGAAGCAAGTCGAGAATGTGTATGGTTGAGGTCTATAATACACTTTATTCGAGACAAATATGGTTTGAAGTGTGACAAACTACCCATAATTTTGTATGAAGACAATGCAGCATGCATAGCCCAATTGAAGATTCATAAAGGGGATAGGACAAAGCAAATTTCACCAAAGTTATTTTTCACACATGATCTTCAAAAGAATGGTAATATCAATATACAACAGATCTGTTCAAGTGATAATATGACTGATCTGTTCACCAGATCTCTACCGACGTCAACCTTCAAGAAACTAGTGTACAAGATTGAGATACGAAGGCTCAAGGATGTGAATTGATGCTCTCATCAGGGGGAGTTAATACGCGCTGTACACTTTTTCTCTTACAAGGTTTTGTCCCACTGGGTTTTCCTTGCAAAGTTTTTAACGAGGCAACCAAAAGGCGTATTTCTAAATATGTGTACTCTTTTTCCTTCACTAGAATTTGTTTCCCATAGGATTTTTTCCTAATAAGGTTTTAACGAGGCACATTATCTATGGACATCCAAGGGGGAGTGTTATAAGAAAAATCAAATTATGATGGATGTCTACTCTTCCTCCATGATATTCTCAAATGCTTAATGGCATATTCAATGACCTATTTCTATGCTTAATGACATATTCAATGACATATTTTTCTTCACTTTTCCTGCCTATATAAAGGCCTTGTAATAGATAAGAAAATGCACACAATTGAAGAAGAAAATTTCTTCCTTCTCTCTATCTAAATTTCTTGTTCATGTTTTACTAAATTGCTTTTATTTCATAACAATATTTCTTATTCATGTTTTACTAAATTGCTTTTATTTTATAACAGAAATGAGATTTCTAAATATTTAGACAACTTATTACTACTTTTGTTCCGGTTTATATGAACATATTTCTTTTTTGGTCCGTTCTAAAAGAATGATCATTTTCTAAATTTGGAAATAATTTCGCTTAAACTTATAATTCTACCCTTAATGAGAATCTTTTATAACCACACAAATACTCTGGGTTCCTTTTTGAATTGTTTAGGACCACAAATTTCAAAAGTCTTATTTTTTCTTAAACTCCGTGCCCAGTCAAACAGGTTCACATAAATTTGGACGAGGAAGTAGTAGTTTTCTATCCTTAAATTGTTACATGTCAAACTTTAAATAGTTAAAATCATTGCTTTTCCTAGCAAGTTAAATATAAGCAACATGATTACATTTGACCTAAAAGTATTATCAACTTTAACTTTAATCATTATATCAATTAGGCCACGTATTTTCTTCTGTTTATCTTTTTTTAACAACGAATTTCTTTTCAATTTACTAATAAAAAATAATCATGCTAGCATCATACGATCTATTTCAAAGGTCGGGGAATTTTGTTTCAAAGAGTAGACATGCCTGGTGTAGAATTTTGACCCCAAAGGCAAATAGAAAAATTAGAAATTATCAAATAATAGCATACACACAAGGTGTTATTGGGAAAAAAAGATTCATGCAACAACAACGACCCAGTTAAATCCCACAAATAGGTCTGAGGAGGGTAGTGTGTACGCAGACCTTACCTCTACCCCGAGGGGGTAGAGAGGTCTCGGGGTAGAGAGGTTATTTCTGATAGACTCTCGGCTCAAGAAGACAAACAGAGACAATATATCAGTACCATCAACAAAAACCATAGAAATAATAACAACATCACAAGAATCAATAAATAGATGAAAAGCAAAAATAATAACCAGTAAATAAGGCCCGACATTATGAAAACAGAAGAATAATGTGAACATAACATTGACCACTAATAGTCGAAGATAAAATCCTATCAGACTAGTCTTACACTGGTACGAGTTAGAAATATGCTCAACTACCTCCTAACATACAACCTTAATGTTCGACCTCCACAACTTCCTATCGAGGGCCATTGTCACGACCCCAATTTTCCTTTGTAGGATGTCGTGATGGAACCTAGTCTCTAAGACTAGGTAAGCCTAACAATTTGCGGAATAACTGAATATAAACTGAACTCAAACCTCCACACATGAAATATAAATAAGAAATGTGATTCAAATAATTACAACTCCCAAAACCGGTAAAAATAAGTCACAAGCTCTAAAGAGAATGTTAAGTGTCTCTATACATCAGAGTCTAGTAAAATAAAGAAAGGAACATATAAAGGATAGAGGGGGACTCTGAGGTCTGTGGACGCTGGCAGATATACCTTGAAGTCTCCACGTACGGTCTAGCTCACTGGTATCTGGCCTGATAGGAAAAACCTGGATCTGCATAAAATATTATGCAAAAGTGTAGTATGAGTACACCACAACGGTACCCAGTAAGTGCCAAGCCTAACCTCGGTAGAGTAGTGACGAGGTCAGATCAGGGCCCCTACTGGAATAAAAGGAAACAAGACAGAAGATATAATAATATAATGAGATGACTGAGAAATTAACAATGAGAAATTTCAGAAAGGTAACAACACAGCAAATAGAGGTGAACAGCAGGGGCACTCCCGAGGTACCGCCTCGTAGTCCCAAAAGTAAATATGCAATAGGGGCGCTCCCGAGGTACCGCCTCGTAGTTCCAAAATTAAATACACAACTCATAACCTATGGAACAACGAATTTACAACAAGGAATCCTACAGTTAAAGACTGAATACAAGATCAAGGAAGCAGATAGTTCAACTAAGCATGTTTCACAAATTACAGAGTAAGAGTTAAGACATGTAGGCATGCGACATTAGGCTAAACATGATGACTATATAGGCTAGAGCAACTCAGTTAAGGAATTAAAAGAAAATTACTCAGTAAGAACCAGATTTTTCAACATATAACCCGAGTATGAACTCATCACCTTGCATACACGGCCTTCACGTATTGCAAATACCTTAACAATACCAAACCAAGGGGGAGTTTCCCCCACATAAGGTTAGACAAGCCATTTACCTCAAATCACGCTCAATCAATTGATAAGAATACCTTTCCCTCGACTTTCCGACTCCGAACGGCCCAAATATAGCCAAAAGCAATTACATACCATGAATATAACCACAAGAAACTAATTTAAATAATAAATCTACGACTTTAGTAAAGAATCGAAAATCGCCCCAAAAGGTCGACCCATGCCCACGTCTCACAATCAGGTAAAAGTCACAAAATACGAACACCCATTCGATATCGAGTTCACCCATACCAAAATTACTCAAATCCGATACAAAATTCTCGGTCAAAATCTCAAAATTCAGCCTAAGAATTTTTTAACTTTTTTAAAAATTTCACAACTCAAATCCTTAGTTAAAGGAAGAATAAATGGTATCTTAATGGGAATTAATCAAAAACAAGTCAAGAATCCTTACCCAAATGTTTCCTCTGTAAAACCCTCAAAATGTTGCCTCAATCCGAGCTCTATATCTCAAAATATGAAGAAAATGGCAAACCCTCGATTTAATATAATCTGCCCACGCTTTTCGCACCTGCGGCCAACTAACCGTACCTATAGAACCGCTTTTGCTGTAAAATCCCCCGCTTCTCCGGAATCACTTAAGTCCCCCATGGCCAGCACCTGTGCTCTAGGTTCTGCACCTGCAGATGCACTTCTGCGGCCCTGATCTGCTTCTGCAGAAATAGCCTTCGCCTCACTACTCCGCATCTGCAGAGCCCTTCTCGCACCTGCGAGCTCGCAGATGCGGATTTCCCTTCGCACCTCCGTCCACCCCAGGGCAAGCCATCATCGCTTCTGCGTCTAAATGCCCGCTTCTGCAGGACTCTGACCGCATCTGCGGTCTCAGCGAGGCAGTCCAAATTTTGCTTCTGCAGCTCGATGGCTGCTTGTGCGGTGCCGCACCTTCGGCCCAAAATGCGCGGGTGCGATTTGCACCAGAACTGGTGCACTTCTGCCATTCTTTACACTTCAACTTGATCTTTTAACCATCTTAAATTAACCCAAGACCCCCGGGACCTCAGCCAAACACACTAACAAGTCCTAAAATACCATATGAACTTAGTTGATCCTTTAAATCACATCAAACAACGCTAAAAATATGAATTGCAAATCGATTCAAGTCTAATGAACTTTAAAACTTCTACATCTGACGCCGAAACCTATCAAATCAAGTCCGATTGACCTCAAATTTTGCACACAAGTTATAATTGACATTATGGACCTACTCCAACTTCCGAAATCGAAATCCGACCCCGATATCAAAAAGTCCACTCCCGGTCAAACCTTCCAAAAATCATCCAGTTTCCATCTTTTGTCAATTAACGTCAAAATGACCTACGAACATCCAAATCATCATCCGGACATGATCCTAAGACCAAAATCACCCTACAGAGCTATTGGATCCGTCGTAACTCCATTCCGGAGTGGTCTTTACACAAATCAACCTATGGTTAATTCCTACGACTTAAACTTCCATTTTAGGGACTATGTGTCCTATTTCACCCCGAAACCAAAAACCAAACCTCCCGATGAGTCATAAAACACAAAAATAAGATAGAGGGAGCAATAAATAAGGAATCGAGGCTAATACTCTCAAAACGACCGGTTGGGTCGTTACTTTCTCCCCCTCTTAAAACAAACGTTCGTCCTCGAACGAGTATAGCGACATACCTGAAGTGGTGAAAAGATGAGGATACCAGTTGCACATCTCATGCTCGGTCTCCCAAGTCACCTCCTCAATCGGATGACCCCTCCAATGAACCTTCACTGAAGTGATGTTCTTTGACCTCAACTTTCGAACCTACCTGTCCACAATGGCCACCGGCTCCTCAACATAAGATAGATCCTTGTCCAACTGGACTGAGCTGAAGTCTAACACATGAGACGGATTGCTGTGATACTTCTGGAGCATGAAAACATGAAATACTGGATGAACTGCAGAGAGACTAGGTGGCAGTTCCAGTCTGTAGGCCACCTTTTCAACCTCTCAAGAATCTCAAAAGGCCCGATATACCTAGGGCTCAACTTGCCCTTCCTCCCGAACATCATAACACCCTTCATGGGCGAAACCCGGAGCAAGATCCACTCCCAAACCATGAATGCAACGTCCCGAACCTTCCGATCCACATAACTCTTCTACCTGGACTGGGCCTTACGAAGTCGATCCTGAATCAATTTAACCTTTTCCAAAGCATCCTGCACCAAGTCTGTACCCGATAGCCTAGCCTCGTCCGGCTCGAACCAACCCACTGGAGACCGGCATCGCCTACCATACAAGGCCTTATACGGTTCCATCCGAATGCTCGACTGATAACTGCTGTTGTAGGCAAACTTCGCAAGTGGCAAGAACTGATCGCAAGCACCCCCAAAATACATCACACACGCACAAAGCATAACCTCCAATATCTGAATAGTACGCTCGGACTATCGTCCGTCTGAGGGTGAAATATTTTACTCAACTCCACCCGAGTACCCAACACATGTTGTATGGATCTCTTGAACCGCAATGTAAACTGCGTACCCCGATTAGAATGATAGATACTGGCACACCATGAAGCCTGAAAATCTCGTGAATGTAAACCTGAGCCAGCTGTTCTGAAGAGTAAGTAGTAACCACAGGAATGAAATGAGCTGACTTGGTCAATCTATCCACAATCACCCAAACTGCATCTAACTTCCTCTGAGTCTGTGAGAGCCTAACAACGAAATCCATAGTGATTCACTCCCATTTCCACTCCGGAATCTCTATCTTATGAAGCAATCCACCCGGCCGCTGATGTTCATACTTCAATTGCTGACAATTTAGGCATTGGGCTACATATTCCACTATGTCCTTCTTTATCCACCTCCACCAATAATGCTGCCCCAGGTCCTAATACGTCTTCGCGGCACTTGGATGAATGGAGTACCGCAAACTGTTAGCCTCCTGGAGAATCAACTCATATATACCATCTACATTAGGCACACATAGCCCGCTCTGCATCCGTAATACACCGTCATCTCCAATAGTGACTTCTTTGGCATCACCGTGCTAAATTGTGTCCTTAAGGACAAGCAGATGTGGTTCATCATACCGACGCTCTCTGATATGATCATAAAGAGAAGACTGAGAAACCACACAAGCCAAAACTCTACTCGGCTCGGAAACATCTAAACTGACAAACTGGTTGGCCAACGCCTGAATATCCAAGGCTAAAGGCCTCTCTGCTACCGCTAGATATGCTAAGCTGCCCAAACTCTCCGCCTTGCGACTCAAGGCATCAGCCACCACATTGTCCTTCTCGGGATGATAAAGAATGGTGATGTCATAATCCTTAAGTAACTCCAACCATCTCCACTGCCGCAAGTTAAGATCCTTCTGTTTAAACAGATGTTATAGACTCCGGTGATTGGTGAAGACTTCACAAGGGACACCAAATAAATAATGCCGCTAGATCTTCAAGGCATGAACAATAGCTGCTAACTCAAGATCGTGGACCAAATATTTCTTCTCATGCACTTTCAGGTATCTCGACGCGTAGGCAATCACCCTACCATCCTGCATCAACACCACGCCGAGGCCAATACGCGACACGTAATACATCGTATAGGACCCCGATCCAGTAGGCAACACTAACACTGGGGTTGTAGTCAAAGCAGTCTTGAGATTTTGAAGACTCTCCTCTTACTCCTCGGTCCACCTGAAAGGAGAACCCTTTTGGGTCAATCTAGTCATAGGTGCTGCAACAGACGAGAAACCCTCTACAAATCGATGGTAATACCCCGCCAAGCCAAGAAAACTCCGGATCTCCGTAGTTAAGGATGGTCTAGACCAACTATGCACTGTTTTAATCTTCTTCGAATCTACCTTGATCCTCTCACTCAATAATACGTGACACAAAAACGCCACTAACTCTAGCCAGAATTCACACTTCAAAAATTTTGCATACAACTTCTTTTTCCTCAAGGTCTGAAGCACAGTCTTTAGGTGCTGTTCATGATCCTCCCAACTTCGGGAGTACACTAGAATGTCGTCAATAAACATAATGATGAAAAAGTCTAGATAGAGCTGAAATACACTATTCATCAAGTGCATGAACGATGCTGGGGCGTTGGTCAGCCCAAAAGACATCACAAGGAACTCGTAATGACCATACCGAGTTCTAAAAGCAGTCTTCGAGATATCTGGCTCCCGAATCTTTAACTGATTATAGCCTGAAGGCAAGTCGATCTTAGAGAACACTCCGGCACCCTGAAGCTGATCAAATATGTCATCAATACGTGGCAATGGATACATGTTCTTCACTGTAACTTTGTTTAACTGGAGATAATCAATACACATTCGTATTGAACCATCCTTCTTCTTTACAAACAAGATAGGAGCACCCCAAGGCGACACACTAGGCCGAATGAATCCCTTATCGAGCAACTTTTGCAATTGTTCCTTTACTTCGTTTAACTCTGTTGGGGCCATACGCTAAGGTGAAATAGAAATGGGTTGAGTGCCCGGTAACAAATCAACGCCAACGTCAATATCCATGTCGGGCGACATGCCCAAAAGATCCACCAGGAATACATCTGAATAGTCCCTCACTACCAGAACTAATTCGACGGTATGAGTATCAACAATAACATCCCTCACATATGCCATATATGCATCAAACGTCTTCTCAACCATTCGCTGAGCCTTAAGAAATGAGACAACCCTGCTAGGAACATGATCTAAGGTACCTCTCCACTCTAGCCGTGGTAGACTTGGCATAGCCAACGTCACCATCTTTGATTGATAGTCAAGGATAGCGTGATAGGGCGGCAACTAGTCCATGCCCAAAATAACATCGAAATCCACCATACTGAGCAATAATAAATCGTCTTTTGTCTCAAAACCACTAAGAACAATCAAACACGACTGATACATACGGTCAACAATAATAGAAGCACCCACGGGTGTAGATACATAGACAGGAGAACTCGGAGAATCACGGGATACACCTAAATACAGGGCAAAATAAGATGACATATAGGAATAAGTGGAGCCTGGATTAAATAAGACTGATGCATCTCTATGACAGATCGGAACAATACTTGTGATGATAGAATCGGATACAATTGCCTCTGTCCTAGCAGGATGGGAATAATATCTGGCCTAGACTCCCCCTCTAGGGCGACCTCTACCTGTCCGACCTCCGCCTCGAGCTGGCTGTTCAGGTGGGGTGGTAGTTAGTGCTGTAACCATAGCCTGAGGACCCAGTGGAGCATGCGGTACCTGAGTGGTCTGTGGAGGTGCACCCCTCTTGAGTCTGGGGCAATCCCTCACCACATGATGAGTGTCACCACACTCAAAACAAGCTCTCGAAGGACGTGGCTTTTGTGGATGGCTCGGGCCTGATCGGCTGGACTGACCACTAAGAGCACCCTATGCAGGAGGTGCACTAGGCAACGATGATGCATAATAAGGAGCCTGAGACCTAGGGGTGCTCAGAGCACCGCTGGCGGCTGGAAATGCTGAATGAATAGGGCGACCCATATAGCCCCTACCCTGACAAATTGCAGCTAGGGCACGAGTACCACTATATGTGCCAGACTCTCGAGACCTCTTGGACTCCCTCTCCTCTCTCTTCCTAATCAACATACCCTCCAATCTACTAGTGATCCCCACTACCTGCTGGTATGCGATGTCCATCTCTAATTCTCGGTCCATGCTAAATCTGATACTGGGATTGAGCCCCTCAATAAATCGACGAACTCACTTCTGAACTGTAGCAACCAAGGCTGGTTCGTGCCTGGCCAAATCACTAAACCGGACCACATAATCTGACATGGTCATAGAACACTAGCACAACTGCTCAAACTGTGCGCGCCATGTATCTCTAAGACTCTGGGGACATACTCTCTCACGAACATATCTGAGAATTGAGTCCAAGTGAGTGAAGCTGCCTCGGCCGGACTACTCAACTCATATGCTCATCACCACTGATAAGCTACTCCTCTAAGTTGGAACGTAGTGAAAGAAACCCCACTAGACTCTGCAACACCCATAGTACGGAGGATACGGTGGCACTCCTCAAGAAAACCCTGGGCATCCTCTGACGCCAAGCCAGTGAAAGTAAGAGGGTGGCACTTCTTGTACCTCTCGATCCTGAGCTGCTCCCCCTCAGAAACTGCTTCCCTAACCTCGGGCTGAACTGGAACTACCGGTTGCATCGGTATGACCTCAGGAATCCGGTAGACCTGGACTCTGAGGTACGAGCGACGGGAGTCTGTGCTCCTCCCCCGGCCTAAGATATGGAAGGAGCAAGTGGTATCAATTCTACCTGAGCCAACATGCTCAGAAACTGGGCAAAAGTCTCTTGGAGGGCTAGTGGAGTAACAGGCGTCTCAGGTGCTTACTCTCCAACTAAAGCTACTGGTGGCTCCTCTGTAGCAGCTTGTGCGGGTGCTCTAGCTGCACCATGTGGACATCCTCAGCCTCTATCCCGGCCCCGACCTCTCGCGGCTCTAGCAGGGGACGCGGGTGTCTGGTCATCTGATCCAGCTGTACGTGTCCTCACCATTTGTGAGAGAATAAAAAGACAGAAATTTAGAATTCCGAAGTCAAAATCTCGCATGATAAGGAATCAAAGAAGTGAAGTTTTTCCTAACAGTTCCATAGCCTCCCAAAGATAAATACAGATGTCTCTGTACCGATCCGCGAGAATCTACTAAACCTTCTTGTGACTCATAACACATATGAACCTAGTGCTCTGATACCAACTTGTCAAGACCCCAATTGCCCTCCGTAGGATATCATGATGGCACCTAATCTCTAAGGCTAGGTAAGTCTAATAATTTGCGGAATAACTGAATATAAACTGAACTCAAACCTCCACACATAAAATATAAATAAGAACTGTGATTTAAATAATTACAACTATCAAAACCCGGTAGAAATAAGTCACAAGTTCTAAAGAGAAAATGTTAAGTGTCTCTATACATCAGAGTCTAGTAAATTAAAGAAAGTAACATATTAAGGATAGAGGGGGACTCCGAGGATTGCGGACGCTTGCAGATATACCTTGAAGTCTCCATGTACGGTCTAACTCACTGGTATCTGGCCTGGTAGGAAGAACCCGGATCTACACAAATAATATGCAAAAGTGTTGTATAATTACACCACAATGGTACCCACTAAGTGCCAAGCCTAACCTCGGTAGAGTAGTGACGAGGTCAGATCAGGGCCCTACTAGAATAAAAGGAAATAAGGCAGAAGATATAATAATATACTAACATGACTGAGAATTTTACAATGAGAAATTTCATAAAGGTAACAACACAACAAATAGAGGTGAACAGTAGGGGAACTCTCGAGGTACCGCCTCGTAGTCCCAAATGTAAATACGCAACAGGGGAAGCTCCCAAGGTATCGCCTCATAGTCCTAAAAGTAAATATGCAACAGGGGCTCTCCCGAGGTACCGCCTCGTAGTCCCAAAAGTAAATATGCAACAGAGGCATTCCCGAGGTACCGTCTCGTAGTCCCAAAAAAAGGGGGAGCTGCCGAGGTACCGCATAGTAGTCCCAAAAGTAAATACGCAACTCATAACCTATGGAACAACGAATTTACAATAAGGAATCCCACAGTTAAAGACTGAATACAAGATCAAAGAAGCATGTAATTCAACTAAGCATGTTGCACAAATTGCAAGTAAAAGTTAAGACACGTAGGCATGCGACATTAGGCTAACCATGATGACTAAACAGGCTAGAGCAACTCCGTTAAGGAATTAAAAGAAAACTACTCAGTAAGAACCAGATTTTTCAACATATAACTCGAGTACGCACTCATCACCTTATGTACACGGCATTCACGTATTGCAAATACCATAATAGTACCAAACCTAAGTGGAGTTTCCCCCACACAAGGTTAGACAAGCCACTTACCTCAAATCTCGCTCAATCAATCGATAAGAATGCCTTTCCCTCGACTTTCCGACTCCGAACGGCCCAAATATAGCCAAAAGCAATTACATACCATGAATACAACTACAAGAAACGAATTTAAATAATAAATCTACTACTTTAGCAAAGAATCGAAAATCGCCCCAAAAGGTCGACCTAGGCCCATGTCTCGGAATCGGGTAAAAGTCACAAAATACGAACATCCATTCGATATCGAGTTCACCCATACCAAAATTACTCAAATCCGATACAAAATTCTCGGTCAAAACCTCAAACTTCGGCCTAAGGATTTTCTACCTTTTTCACAAATTTCACAACTCAAATCTTTAATTAAAGGAAGAATAAATGGTATTTTAGTGGGAATTAATCAAAAATAAGTCAAGAATCATTACCCAAATGTTTCCTATGAAAAACCCTCAAACCTTTGCCTCAATCTGAGCTCTATATCTCAAAATATGAAGAAAATGGCAAACTCTCGATTTAATATAATATGCCCAGGCTTTTCGCACATGCGGCCAACTAACCGCACCCGCGGAACCGCTTTTGCGGTAAAATCCTCCGCTTCTACGGAATAACATAAGTCCCCCAGGGCTCGCACCTACGGATGCGCTTCTATTACCCTGATCTGCTTCTGCGGAAACAACCTTCGCCTCACTACTCCGTATCTGCGAAGCCCTTCTCGCACCTGCGGGCTCACAGATGCGGATTTCCCTTCGCACCTGCGTCCACCCTAGGCCAAGCCAACATCGCTTCTGCGTCCAAATTCCAGCTTCTGTGAGTCCACTTCTGCAGGACTGTGACCGCATCTGCGGTCTCAGTGGGGCAGTCTCAATTCCGCTTCTGCGGTGCCGGTTTGCACCAGAACTGGTGCACTTCAGCCATTCTTTAAACTTAAACTTGATCCGTTAACCATCCGAAATTAACTCGAGGCCCCCGGGACCTCAACCAAACATACCAAGAAGTCCTAAAATACCATAAGAACTTAGTCGAGCCTTCAAATCACATCAAACAACGCTAAAAATACGAATTGTACATCGATTCAAGCCCAATGAACTTTAAAACTTTAAACTTCTACATCCGACGCCGAAACCTATCAAATCAAATTCGATTGACTTTAAATTTCTCACACAAGTTATAATTAATATTACGGACCTACTCTAACTTCCGGAATAAGAATCTGAACCCGATATCAAAAAGTCCACTCCCGGTCAAACCTTCCAAAAGTCATTCAATTTCTAACTTTCGCCAATTAACGTCGAAATGACCTACGGACCTCCAAATCATCATTCGGATACGCTCCTAAGACCAAAATCGCCCTACAGAGCTATTAAAACCGTCGAAACTCCATTCTAGAATTGTTTTCACACAAATCAACCTACGATAAATTCCTACGACTTAAACTTGCATTTTAGGGACTATGTGTCCTATTTCACCCCAAAACCCAAAACCAAACCTCCCGGTGAGTCACAAAACCCAAAAATGAGATAGAGGGAGCAATAAATAAAGGTTCAAGGCTAATACTCTCAAAATAACTGGCCGGATCGTTACAGCCATATCCTCGAAGATCTGAAGCCTCGCCACATTGCTCCTGATCACCTCTCCCCAATACTTCTTAGACTGCCCTCTACCTCTCCTCATACCTACCAATTCCAACCGCTCTCACCTCCTTACCGGGGCATCTGGGATTTTTCTATGTACGTGCCCGAACCATCTGAACCTCACTTCCCTCATCTTGTCTTCTATAGGAGCCACGCTAACCTTCTCCTGAATATCTTCATTTCTAATCTTATCCATCCTAGTGTGCCCCCACATCTACCTCAACATCTTTATTTCTGCTACTTTTATCTTCTGGATATGTGAGTTCTTAACTGGCCAACATTCAGCCCCATACAACATGGCCAGTTTAACCACCGCTCTATAAAACTTACCTTTGAGTAGCGGTGGCACTTTCTTGTCACACAAGACTTCAGATGCTAATATCCATTTTATCCACCTCACCCCTATACGGTGTGTGACATCCTCGTCGATCTCCCCATCCCCCTGGATAACCGACCCAAGGTACTTGAAACTGCCTCTCTTGGGAATGACCTGTGATCCAAGCCTCACGTCCATGCCTGTTTCCCTCGGCTCGGCACTGAACTTGCACTCAAGATATTCCCTCTTAGTCCTGCTCAACTTACAACCCTTGTCTCCAAACCTCCAGCCTCTCGTTCACGCCGCTTCGCGTTTCATCTATCAAAACTATGTCATCAGCAAATAACATACACTATGTCACCTCCCCTTGAATATGGTGATAGTTATAGTAGGAGTTCAGTTCTAGGTTTACTGAAATTGGTGATGATTGATAAGATCGATAATGGTGCATTTAATGGTGGTTGGTAAAATAATGGTGGTGGCTAGTTGTATTGGTAGTGTAGATTTGGTGGTGGCCGGTAGAATTGGTGGCAGCGACGGCTTTGGTGATGGCTGGTAAAATTGGTGGCGATGGTGGCGGCAGGGGCACTAATGGTGTTACTGGTGTTAATGGAAATTTGGTGGTAGGTATGGAAGTAAAAGAAGAAGAAAAATGTGTGAGCGAAAAGAAAAAAGAAACAATAGTAAAAAAAAAAGCATTAAATTAATATATTTCTCATATGGCGCTGATGTGGCACGTGCGTGTGGAGCACCTCACAATATGAAAGTGATATTATGCTTTAAAGGGTGATGTTAAATTAATTTTGGATAAGAATAAGAGATATTAAGGATTTGACTTCTCTCTATTTCCTAGTACCTCCATTTCCCCAAGTTCTTACTTGGATAGGAGACACCTATACCATTTTAAAATTATTGGTCTAGATTAACTAAAACAAGGCATTAACTATAGTTACGTAATAAATATTTCATATATAATTTTCAGAAATTTTGACATTCCCTCCTACAAACTCTATTTCTGGTACCAAAAGTTATCTCAAAAGAACTTACCAACATGCATGTCAATCCTTTTAAAAATTTAAGTTGCAATCTACCGTAGTAAATTTACCTTCCATTCCATAATTTTCTTTTCTTTAATCTGGAGTTCACTATCCTTTAAAAAAATTGAAATAATTATTTAAAAACTCAATCTAATTTTAACCGAAAAATTAAACTTTATTTGTAGCAGAACCATGTATTGGAGAGATTTGAATTATTCTTGTTGACTTACTTTCTGCTTTTCAATGGTAGATTTGTGGTCACATCTCAAAATTAACATATGGATGTTTCTCATTCATTTGTACCAATAAACCTTGGGATAATTTGATTCATTTAGACTTGCATATGAATACTACGAAAGAAAACGCTCCTAGAATTGGTTGGAAAGAAAATTACTACAAGAAAGAAAGAAAGAATCCTAGATAATGTGTAGTTATAATTGTGGGATTGCAAAAAATATTATTTGAAAATAAATAAAAGAAGGAATTAAATATTTTAACTATAATTAGAGTTTTATTTTATTTAATTAAATCTCATTCATTAATATTTAATCATGATAAGTGTGAAGAAATAAAAAGACTAAAAAACGGAGGAGAGTTGGATCCGAGGCTATTAGAATACCATAAAAGTTAAGTGTAAAAATGACTTAACAAGTATATGGTAAATCTTATATATTTTCCTTAAAAAAAAGTTAAATAAAAGAAAAAAGGAATGACGGAGTTCGGCATCGGCAGCCGTCATCTAGAATACAACAAGGGAAAAAAGCCATTACAAAAGCTTTAATAAAACAATTGCCCTACGGTCAGTTATTATGTCTTTTTTTAAAAATTCTTGTGTGACCAATTACTTTACCTTTTTTATTATATAGAAGAGGGAATAAGCAGGCAACAGATCAACATGTCTGCTTGACATTAAGAGGATATTATGGTCATTCCGAGGACAATTCTATATCAACTTTTGAGTGTTATTATATAGAATTGTCATTTGTTTATGTCATTGTTCAACACTCTTAAGATATGCATAGCTTTGAAAATTAACGTGGGCCCATCTGACTATTTATTCAATATGCTACCATTTCAACGGTTGATTCTTCCATACTTGTTGTACTATGTAGTACTATTTCCAACACGTGGCCCTCTTTCCATGACCAGATATTCCAATTCTACCGTCTTTTTGATATGGAGTAATTAATAAACAGAGAAAGCTTCCCCATGAAATTCTTGAAGGACGTATTTTCACTTTTTTGCTTCTTTTCTTTTTCTCTTGTACAAAATCTTAACATTAACATTTTTTTATTTAAAAATAAAATCTACAACTAACAACAAAACACGATTCACAAAGGTGTTATTATTTGATATTTTAAAAGACCTAATATGAATTGGAATTAATATCCCTGTTATTAAACATTTAATAGGATAGTACTTTATAATTGTATAATTATTTTTCTAACCAAAAGCAATAGATTACAAATCAATAATCATGATATAATACTCATTGCCCGACGAGAATTCTAGGAGGTAAGTTATGTCATCTCAAAAGTGTGTAAACTTTTTATCTTAATTTTCTGTTTGATAATATAAATTGTCTCAATTCATTTCAAAATAAATGTTTTGAGATTATACTTGGTGCAAAGTTCCTAATATTATTGCAGGTATTGCTTTTTCTACCATGATAGATTATATTAGTAGTATCGGAATAATACTTCTAATTTGTATTCCAGAGATTTTTTAATAAAATAGGAGAGAGTTGACTATAACAAAAAACTTTAAGAACATTTAAATTATACTAATATAAATATTTAAATTATGCTAATAACTTTATAAAAATTGAGGAAAACTTCAAGAAGCTTTATAGAAGAGTTAACTTAACAATGAAGACGTAACGATCCGACCGGTCGTTCCGAGAGTTATAGCCATGTTTTCCCATTCCTGCTTCTTTATGTGTTGTTCAGCGGTATTGAGTTGTATCGAGTTGGTAGGTTTGGGTCCGAAGTAGTTTTGGAGTGAAATGAACACTTTGTCTCTTAGTTAGAAAGTTAAGTTAGAAAAGTCAACCGGAAGTTGACTTATGAGTAAGCGAATTTGGATGTGGATTTTTATGATTCGATTAGCTTTGTTGGGTGATTTTAGACTTAGGAGTGTGTCCGAAATATAATTTGAATGTCCGTGGTAGAATTACGCTTGAATTGGCGAAAGTTGGAAGTTTAGAAGTTCTTAGGCTTGAATCAGAGGTTGATTTGGTGTTGTTTTGGGTGTTTCGAAGGTTCGACTAAGTTCGGGTACTGATATATGACTTGTTGGAATTATTGGTTGAGGTACCGAGGGCCTCGGGTGAGTTTCAGATAGGTTTGGGTTGTGTTGCGCTCGTTTTTCTTATGTTCCGACGCCGTTTCTTCAAGCATAAATGATATCATATTGAACAAATGAACTCCGATTTTGATGAATTTTATATGGTTAGACTCGAGAGAGGACTAGGTTATTATTCTTCCATTTTTAACTGATTTCGAGATGTGGGCCCGGGGGCCGAGTTTTGGCCGGTTTCAGATTTTTGGTATATTTTGTAGTTTTTATTGTGGAATTCGATTCGTTAGCCTATATTGATGGTATTAATCTGATTATGGTTTGATTTGGAGCTTTTGGAGATCGAGTCCAGAGACGAAGGCATCCCGGAGTAGGATTTTACGCTGTTAAGGTAAGTAACAGTTTTAACTCTGGCTTTGAGGGTATAAACCCGGAGAATTTGATATCGTGTGACTGTTTGGAGGTGATACCCACGCTAGGTGACGGGCGTGTGGGTGTATACCTCGAGGGATTAAGACTTAGGCCGTCATGTGAGGCCTCATGGCCATCATCTGTGTTTACGTAGTTACTTGTTGTTGAACTTGTCTGCCTTCATGTTAGAGATCGTGCTTAGGCATTATTCATGCTCACATTATTTGTACTCGGTCATAGAAATTATTGTACATGTTCACCTCAGTCTCTATTACTTGCTAATATGCTGTGATACTTGATGTGGGTTGTGTTCCCTTATTTGTTGATGATGGTGAAGCTAGTGAGGTACATGATTGAGTGAGGTTGAGGGCCTGGTTGTGAGGATATTAATATCATAGCGCGTGAGTTGTCCGCGTAGCACGTGAGTTGACCGTGCAGATCCAGGTATTGATATGATGGCACGTGAGTTGTCTGTGCTTAGCGCTTGGGCTTTGGAAGCCCCTCCGGAGTCTGTACACACCCCCATTGAGCGCAGAGTGTTGAGTGTTGAGTGCGAGTGATGAGTGATGGAGTGACACTGCTGTGAGGTTGTGTTTTTTTGTGTTGTTGCAGCATTTATCTGTTAAACTTCTTTGTGGCATATACTGAGTTATGAAATTTACCTGTTTATTTCTGTTTATTTTTATGAAAATAAATAATTAGACTGTTTTACTTAGCTCGTCACTACTGCTCAATTTCCTAGTTATTTATGTTACTACTGAGTCGGTTGTACTCATACTACACCCTGCACTTTATGTGTAGATCCAGGTAAGTTAGAGTGCGGCGATCGTTGAATTCAGTCCGACTATCTGTGGAGATTGCAAGGTAGCTGCTAGCGTCCGCAGGACCTTGTTACTCCTTTTGTCATTTCTTCTTTTGGACAGTTAGATAGTTTATATATCTTAGTTTATAGTTTTAGACTCTCATGACTTAGTGATACCCTGATGTTTGGGGCTTGTTTCCGTATTTTTCTATATTATATTTAGAGTTGATTTAGTTTATGAAAAATTTAAATTTTGAAATGTTTTATTAAATTTTTATAATCGGTTTAGTAGTAATAGTTTGGTAAGTAGGCTTGCCTTGTAACACGATAGGCGCCATCACGATCATGGTTAGATTTTTGGTCGTGACAAGTTGGAATCAAAGCCTAGGTTACATAGGGCTCACGAGTCATGAGCGAGTTTAGTAGAGTCCTGCGGATAGGTACGGAAACGTCTGTACTTATCTTCAAGAGGCTGTAGAACCTTTAGGAAAATTTTACATTCTTGAATTCTTTTCGTGCGATATTGATTCATCTTAAAGTGTAACTCTTTGAATTCCTTCCACGCATTCGTATGCGCACATGGGCACTCGATATCAGTTGTGCATCGACGGCTTGTGATTCCCTGGATGAGGTGCGAGATGTGATTTCTGTGTGTTGATGTCGGGCCAGTCTGGAGGACATGAGGCCGGGTTTTGACTGCAGCTTGAGCACTGAGGTGTTGATTGTGTGAGCGCGTGATTGTGGTACTTTTGGGGATATTTAAGAGAGTATTCATCGGCTTATGAGCCTTAGGGCGGTGTGGTTTTATGCTTGGCTCTCGTGTGGTGAGTCTGGGTTGAGTATTGTGGTGTTATAGCGGGGAAAAGTATCAATTTGAAGGTAATTCAGAAGGAACTCGGATAGATAGGACATCTTGGTAGTAGGTTGGATCGGCATAGTAATGGGTATGATTAGTTTTTTGGGTGTGTATGAGGTAATGAGTTCTACAGGTATTTTGTGGCAATATCCTTGGATTTTTGGTGGTCTGCGTAGCTTGGTTGAGTTAGAAGGATTCAGTCCTGACGGATTGGTTTTGTGCCATTGGGGTTCAGAGAGAGTTCTTGATGGTGTTGAGAACAACTCTTGTCACGTTCGAGGACGAACGTTTGTTTAAGAGGGGGAGGATGTAACGACCCGGCCAGTCGTTCCGAGAGTTATAGCCCAGTTTCTCCATTCCTGCTTCTTTATGTGTTGTTCAGCGGTGTTGAGTTGTATCGAGTTGGTAGGTTTGTGTCCGGAGTAGTTTTGGAGTGAAATGAATACTTTGTTTCTTAGTTAGAAAATTAAGTTAGAAAAGTCAACCGGAAGTTGACTTATGAGTAAACGAATTTGGATGCGGATTTTTATGATTCTATTAGCTTTGTTGGGTGATTTTAGACTTAGGAGTATGTCCGGAATGTAATTTGAAAGTCCGTGGTAGAATTAGGCTTGAATTGGCGAAAGTTGGAGGTTTAGAAGTTCTTAGGCTTTAATCCGAGGTTGACTTAGTGTTGTTTTGGATGTTCCGAAGTTTGGACTAAGTTCGGGTAGTGGTATATGACTTGTTGGAATTATTTGGTTGAGGTCTTGAGGCCTCGAGTGAGTTTCAGATACGTTTGGGTTGTGTTGCGCTCGTTTTTCTTATGTTTCGACGCCGTTTCTTCAAGCATAAATGATATCATATTGAACAAATGAGCTCCGATTTTGATGAATTTTATGTGGTTAGACTCGGGAGAGGACGAGGTTTATTATTCTGCCATTTTTGACTGATTTTGAGATGTGGGCCCGGGGACCGGATTTTGGCCGATTTCAGATTTTTGGCATATTTTATAATTTTTATTGTGAAATTCGATTCGTTAGCCTATGTTGATGGTATTAATATGATTATGTTTAGATTTTGAGCTTTTGGAGATCGAGTCCAAAGACGAGGGCATCCCGGAGTAGGATTTTATGTTGTTAAGGTAAGTAACAGTTTTAACTCTTGCTTTGTGGGTATAAACCCGGAGAATTGGATATCGTGTGACTGTTTGGAGGTGATACCCATGCTAGGTGATGGGCGTGTGGGTGTATACCTCGAGGGATTGCGACTTGGTCCGTCCCGTGAGGCCTCATGGCCATCATCTGTGTTTACGTAGTTACTTGTTGTTGAACTTGTTTGCCTTCATGTTAGAGATCATGCATAGGCTTTATTCATGCTCACATTATTTGTACTCGGTCATAGAAATTATTGTACATGTTTACCTCAGTCTCTATTATTTGCTAATATGCTGTGATACTTGATATGGGCTGTGTTCCCTTATTTGTTGATGATGGTGAGGCTTGTGAGGTACATGATTGAGTGAGGCCGGGGGCCTGGTTGTGAGGATATTAATACCATAGCGCGTGATTTGTCCGCGTAGCACATGAGTTGACCGTGCGGGTCCAGGTATTGATACCATAGCGCGTGAGTTGTCCGTGTAGCACGTGAGTTGACCGTGCAGATCCAGGTATTGATATGATGACACGTGAGTTGTCTGTGCTTAGCGCTTGGGCTTTGGGAGCCCCTCCGGAGTCTGTACACACCCCAGTAAGCGTAGAGTGTTGAGTGTTTTGAGTGTTAAGTGTTGAGTGCGAGTGATGAGTGATAGAGTGACACTGCTGTGAGGTTGTATTTTTTTGTGTTGTTGCAGCATTTATTTGTTAAACTTCTTTGTGGCATATACTGAGTTATGGAATTTACCTGTTTATTTCTTTTTATTTTTAAATTCTGAAAATAAATAATTAGACTGTTTTACTTAGCTCGTCACTACTGCTCAGTTTTCTAGTTATTTCTGTTACTACTGAGTCGGTTGTACTCATACTACACCCTGCACTTTATGTGTAGATCCAGGTGAGTTAGAGCGCGGCGATCGTTGAGTTCAGGCCGACTATCTGTGGAGATTGCAAGGTAGCTGCTAGCGTCCGCAGGACCTTGTTACTCCTTTTGTCATTTCTTCTTTTGGACAGTTAGACAGTTTATATATCTTAGTTTATAGTTTTAGACGCTCATGACTTAGTGATACCCCTATGTTCGGGGTTTGTTTCCGTATTTTTCTATATTATATTTAGAGTTGATTTAGTTTATGAAAAATTTAAATGTTAAAATATTTATTAAATTCTTATAATCGGTTTAATAGAATATTTTGGGAAGTAGGCTTGCCTTGTAACACGATAGGCGCCATCTCGACCATAGTAAGATTTTGGCCGTGACAGAAGATTTAGCAGGGATCCAGAAGGCACTGACGTAGTTATACAATTTAAAAAATGGGAATAAAATAATATAAATCTATACCTTTGCCCGAGGAATTAAATTAAAGCAGATGAATTCATGTTAAAACTTAGCCCCTCAAACAAATACAAGAGAGCAATATTAAGAAGACAAAGCAATAAACATATACTTAGATGTATATCTAGGTATTTAGACGATTATAATTAAATTATAAAGTTAATAGAAGGAGATTATTACTATATTAAAAATATGAAACAAAAATTAGATAATATGACCGTCATATGTCATATTATCTATATTATGTCATTATCATTCTTTGAAAACTGAAGAGAATTATGTTGTTATAGCTAAACATGGATCATATAGTCAAATTTTGTCATACACCCCTTCATGGAATACATTATCTATTTGGTCTTGATTCATTAGTGATTAATATCAACCTTATAAAAAAGAAAACAATTTAAGCATGTATTCTTATTTATAAAAATATAATTAAGCAACTCTTCGCTCTTTTCAACATATCACATTTAAATGTACTTCTTTAGAAATAGTAAATATTATTTTTTTGTTGAGTACTTTCTTAAGCCTATTATAAACTAACATTTCATAGAATTAGAGAGAAATTCTGAATACGATATTATATTAAATTATTTAAGTGTGTATTAAAAATAATTGCAAACATTAAAGAGTATAAAGATACATTACTAAATTTAAAACAATAGAAGTTTATATCGCATTTGAAATTTTTGGTAAAGTTTGACAATTTTAAGTTCAGTATTGCAGAAACTATCAATATACCAATAAGTTAAAAAAGATTTTACCTTAAGATGAGTATGTGAAAAAGATATAAACATAAAGGAACAGAGAAGTTTAAATTACAAATGTGCAAAATTTAAAATTTTTAGAGTAGTATTCTCTTTTGATTTGCACAATTAGGCGATTTTTATGCCACTATTTTAAGTTTTTGAATTGTATAAATAATAGCTTGCAGACAGAATTTAGATCTTTTGGGTCAAAACTTGGCTGCGAGTCCTAGCGAATAGTAAAATATTCCGATGAGTAAGACTTGTCATGAGTCCAATGCATCATTAAAGCTCCAATACAAATTATGTCACAACTTCGGTATCAATTATACCCAAATCTAGATGACTTGCACAAAAAATATTTGTGAACACATTTTTTGTTCAAAAGTGATCCAATTGGTCCAAACCAATCTTAATTTAATATCCAACCTTCTAATAACTATCACAATAATTCTTGATTATTAAATTCAATCCATAACTTCAAAGACCAATAGATGCACTTTGCCTTCTTTACCAATCAAGCTCAACAATTGTGTTCTTAATATTCCTTCGAACAAACCATTCCAAACCAACTACAAATATGCAACGAATATAATATTTTATAACTCAAATGAAAAAGAAAAAAGGAGAAGTAAATTCTGGCATATGATGTATATTTATTTAACTTCTAAAACAAGGTACTTGTAAGGCCCCGTTGTTGACCCGAAAAACGGATAGAGTTGAATTTGTATGTAGTTGTAAGGGTACGTGGTATAACTTGACACAAATCGTAAGAATAAGTAGAAATATCAAATATTGATTATAAAGAAAAGATACAAACTGAGTTGAAAGGAAAATGATTTGCGAACAAGCAAAAATAAAATTATGTATGAAGCTCAAAAGGATAATCTTTTCATATGGGAATGTATCAACAGTCTTTGAGTTACAATGTATTAATGACTTTATGCTGGATGCCCTTACAGAAATAATAGCCATCCCTTTTATAGTGGAGGGATCCTACTTTGGATATAATAAAAAATACATAGTGGGGAACCCATAATAAATCAGTTTTTCCCTAATTTCCGGCGAGATTCCCTTTCTTAGTGAGGTTGTAACGACTCTTGTCTCTTGGCTCGATCTTGATCAGACTTGGTATCGGTCAGTTTTCAGGCTTAGAGCTCGATGTGGGCTCAAGCTCGATATTAACTCGGGGTCCGGTATTGACTCAAGCTCGGTATTGATTGGCCTCCGGTTCTTAATCTCGATTCCATCACTTGTCATCATAGTTCGATTTGGATTCGAGCTCGATAATGACTTCGAGCTCGGTATTTGATCTATCCCTGAAACTCGAAGCTCATTTGTGCCTTTTCGGATCTCATCTCGATATTATGAAGACTCTCTTTGGTCCATTATGTTCTTATCTCGACCAATCGTACGAAGGCCAAAATCGAATTTGACCGTATACAAATAGTCCCCTCGTTTCTCGGGAAGAATGTGGTGAGAAATGACGTGATTTGTCAACGGCGCTATTAGATATACACTGACGTTTGGATCGAGCCCGACCGTGATGTATGTGATAGCTGTCGCGTCGGTTCAGTTTGTCAAGGCATTTAATGCGTGTCAAACGATGGTTAGCCACTGTTGATATTGAACTGCCATTGCACAATCTATAAATAGCCCCTTTTGTTTTTGCCATTTATCACTTTTACATCTTCAATCTCCAAATTTTTCAAGTTCTTTCTCGCACCTTCTGAGTTCATCTATAAATCTGTTATTTTTACTGCAAAATCTTTCCTCTGTGATTTTCACTGCAAAATCTCTTTTTTTTTTAAAAAAAAAAACCTTTGTCATCTCCTTCTATTTTCGATCTTTAAATCCAGAATGGCGAAAACATCTAAAACCATTCCTCAAAAAGAAAAAAGCTTCTTCTTCACAGCCTTCTGCCGACAAAATACCGATGGAGCCACGTCCTGAGGAGTGTGTTCCCGGGGCGTGTGTTCTTAACTTCAAATTTAAGATTGACAAAGGCTCCTCGGTTCCCGGTCGATGCGAGCCAATATCGAAGTATATGTACTCGATAACCGAGGGGCATCTTAAACAGATAAGGAAAGATTGCAACTGGGAGAACAAAGAAGTAGTAATCCCGACTTCCGAGGAAAATATTACTACTCACGTGAAGGGTTTTTTAAGTATGTATACCTACCCTTTCACGTTAGGCCCCCTCGACCCTGTTGTCATCAATTTTTGCCGTCAATACCAAATAACCCTAGGCCAAATCTATCCTTATTTTTGGCGGATCGTTATTCTTATCCTCTTTTTTGTGAGAAAAATCGAGGGGATGCCTTTCACCCTCGACCACCTTATTAGATTGTACTGCCCCCACATCTTTCGAGGTGGGTTAATAAAACTCCAGCACCGGGATACCAAGGTGCTATTCTCGAGCATAGACAAGGACAAGGATCGAGGCTGGATGGGAAGGTTTGTTCGAGTGAAGACTTCGGACCTAATTCCGGCCGAGAAGATGTCGTTTCTTGAGGAATGGAACATGAATCGTAAGTGTAATTCTATTGTTATCTCCTATTGTTTTGCCCCTTCATTTCTTTCTCACCGATATCCCTTTTTATGATGCAGCAGTTCCTTGGATGCCCGGTGCAGTTCCTAACCTTAAGAGCTGGGTACGGGACATGGCTTCGACCTCTACATATGCCGAGCGCTCGTGGTGTGATTTGTCAAAGGGTCGATGGGAGGCAAAAAATCATGGTAAGCTTTTTTCTCATGTATTTGATAATTCGAACAAAATGTTTTCCATATAATTAACCAATTTTCTTGTATGTAGGCCTGGGCAAAGATGCGGTTTTGAGGCCCCCGTATGGTGAGGAAGAGACGCCGGCCCCGGTTCCGAAACCGGCGAAGTACCATAAGAGAAAAAAGGAGCCTCTACTTCCGAGGATCCACAACCTAAGACAAGGGAAGCTCGTAAGCCGAGGAAGAATACCATCCCTTTGACCAAAGAATCTGTTCGGCGTCTAAGGAATGAAGACGAGGAAGAAGAAGAAAACGATGGGTCCGTACTGGTGCCCCGAGTGAAGAAAACCATCGATGCCCCAAAGGCAGCTGGATCGATGGTGGTTTATGAGCCTCTGCCTCGAACTGAGGGGATATCGGAGAAGGGTTCGGGCAAAGTCCTCGAGTTGCTGGAGATCGAGGATGCCTCCTACCAAAGTCAACAAACGGTGGATACATCTGAAGGGGCCGGCCCTGAATATCTCCGAATCAAAGAGAACGCCCCAAGCGATTCGCTTGGGGAAATAGTAATCGGAGACTCGCCTACTCTCCCCGTTTTTTTCGAAGGGGCGATTTAGGAAGCCCAAGCTTTGGGGACCCTCGAGGTAGGCCTGTCTCATAAAAGGGAGGACCCCTTCCGTGATTTGTTTACTGGTATCGAGGATGTTGCTGGCCCTAGTGATATGTCGGGCCTTTTCTATGAAGTGCAACAAGCTCTGAATCAGGTAAGCTATAACTCCCTTCGTTGGTACCACCTTTATGTTTGTTTTTGTTTTATAACTTCTTTTCTTCTTTCTTCGTAGGCCTCAGTGGTTCATCGAGAAGCATGTTCTCGATATCGAGCTGAGCTGAGTCGGTACGAGGCCGACCTCCGAAGGGTCACTAAAGAGAAAAATGCCCTTAAACTCCTCTGCGGGCAAAGGGAAGAGGAAATCAGAGAGCTCCGAGCCGAGTTGGCCAAGGCTCATCAAGACGAGACCGACCTGACTGAGCAGGTAATGATAATCGTAAAAACTCATGGGCTCGATTCTGGATCGGAGGCTAATAGTTCAATCTCACAGCTATAACAGAAGCTCGAGATGATCGGGCAGCTTCATGAGGAGGTTGATATAATAAAGGCGGAGACTTTGGGGTGGAAAGAAGGTATAGATCGCCTTGCTGCAGAGAAAGAGGCTGCTCGAGCCCAATTATCATCGGCCGAAAGTCAACTTCGAGGCATGAATAAGAGGAGCTCGGTTCAAGCAAGAAAAATAGAGGAGCTTGAAGCTCGGTTGACTTCCGAACTTGCCAAGGCCAAATCTGAAGCTGGAAAAGCAAAAGCCGAGGCGGATGCATTCGTGATTGTCTATCGGGCTGATGCCGAAGCCGCTCAAGTACTAGCAAGAAAGGCAGTTGAGACCGCTCAAACTCGAGCATACAGGGTTGCTAAACTCGCCAAATGCCAATCTCGGAGGGAGACCCTCGAGGAAATCCATGCTCGAGGTTTCAATCTCACCGAAGAGATAAAAAAGGCTAAAGAACTTGAAGCC